>JAASFJ010000122.1:0-39676 GCA_023333755.1 Globisporangium uncinulatum | reverse complement strand
GTAATTCAACAGCGTTGATTTGTTTTGATGTTGTCCAAATGCTCATTCAAATACCTATCCATAATGTTGTTAGTTTTGAGCGATATTTTATCCTTCTACCTGGGCTGGGAGAGAAAAATCTGCTGAATCTGAATACCGTTGTTGTTTCATGAATATCAAAAGCAATTCAAAGATACAAAGGGAAGGCAAAATGTCGAGGTTTTTACTTCGAGACTCACTTTTGACCAATCAGAACGTGAAGAGATTGAATTGTCATATTTTATCATTAAAAGCTACATTTTTAGTGCAAAAACGAGAATTTAAGCTTAATTCGATAGTGAAAATTGTCCAATCAATAAAAAAAACTCCGTAAAAAACCTTAGTGTCGATTGATATTTGGGACATAGTAGTATTGTAATTGCAGAACAGTATTGGCATTACGATAATTTTTTCAAACGCTGAAAGCACGTGTTCAAAAGTCTCCAATAATCACGAAAATGAACGCGGTGGTGCTCGGTGATGAAGGTCGGCGCGGCTCAGACGACAGCTCCGAGGAGGACGAGCCCATCGCAACTTCGTTGCCTGCTACTGCGACTGCACATGCAGCTGGTGGCGTTAACGCTTCGGTGTGTAGCTGCGTCCTCTTTGCCCCCTTTTGCTCGCTCAGCGTCCAAGAGCACATTCGTCTGTGCGAGAATGGATCTACTCATACAATGTATGCATGTACGACTTAATGACTTTGTCGGGATGTGCGGATGGCTCTCCTGTGTGTGGCATCCAGAGCGCTTGGATGAACGCGGATGAGGAAGACGATGAGGAAGAGGACGCAGAGTGGAGTCAGCTGCCAGCGGCAGTGCGCACAGCGGAGCGGTCGCCCAAGTTCAAACGCGCGCTCGCGGCCATCGAGAAGGAGCCATGGGACACGGACGCGTGGGTGGCGCTCATGGGCGAAGTGCAGCAGCTTTCTGCAGCCGATGCGCGCGTGCACTACGAGGCGTTTCTCGCACGTTTCCCGACGTCGGTGCGTACAACAACTACTCAATGGGCGGGAGAGAACCACCCCGACCGCCAGCCCAAACCGATAGAGGGATGCGAACTGATCAGGAGAACCGTGGTGCTGCCCAGGGACGCTGGTGGAAGCTCTACGCAGAGCACGAGCTGCGCGAGAAGCAGTACGACCGCGTGCAAGAGATCATTACGAAGTCGCTCATGCAGATCCGGTGCCTCCACGTTGATCTCTGGCGGTTCTACCTCACGTTCACCAAGGTCGTGCAGCTCGACGTCGCGGTAGACTCCCAGGACACAGCTGCGATCCGCACGGCGCGGCAGCTCATGGCCGACGCGTTTGAGCTCGCGCTCGAGCGTGTCGGGAGCTCGATCCACGCTGCGCCGATCTGGCAGAGCTATTTCGCCTTCCTCCAAGAAGACCCGGACCCGCAGGCGTTTCTGGCTGTTCGCAAGGTCTTCCACCGTGCTGTCGCTCTCCCGTTGCTCAACATGGAGGCGCTCTGGCGCGAGTACGAGAAGTTTGAACGCTCAATCCCAAACAACGACGCGCTCGCACTCAACTTCTTCAAGGTTTTTCGCGCCAAGTTTGACGCGGCCCGTGCGGTCCTTCGGGACCGGAAGAAGGTCCAGGACCAAGTGAATCTGAACGCGCTCGCAGTGCCAGCGACAGTGACAGCAGCGCGGGCCGAGCTGGCGCAGATGAACGCGTGGCAAAAGATCATTGCGTTTGAGATGGGGAACCCAGAGCGGCTCGACCCGATCCGACTCAAGTCCCGGATGCGCTTCACGCTCGAGCTCTTTGTGAGCGTGAAGCGCCACTTCCCGGACGCGTGGTACCAGTACGCGGTGTACGAGAACGACGCGAACGACCGGGAAGCGGCGACTGCGATCTTTGAACGCGCGCTCGAGGCGATCCCTGACTCGACGTACTTGCACTTTGCGTTCGCAGACCACCACGAGCTCCACGGCGACATCCCGGCCGCGAAAGCGATCTACGAGCGCGTGATCAAGGAGAACATATCGGCGCTCGCGTACGTGGCGTACCAGCGCTTTGCGCGCCGTGCGTACGGCGCCAAAGGCCTGGCGGAAGCGCGGAACGTGTTCAAGAAGGCGCGCAAGGACGAGCGCGACGGCGCGTGCACGTACCACGTGTTTGCTGCTTCGGGTACGCTGTTGTCGTTGTTGTTATGGTGGTTGGTAGACGAGCTGTCAGTCTGCCTTTGACTGACAGCACTGGACCGCTGTGTTGCTCGCTGTCACCGACTGCTTGCGTTTGACACCACAGCGTTGCTGGAGTTCCACAGCGACAGCTCGGACGCTGGGAAAGAGATCGCGCTCAAGATCTTTGAGCTTGGGCTCAAGAAGTGCATCCAAGAGCCGGCTTACGTACTGTGCTACTTGGACTTCCTTGGACATCTCAACGACGACAACAGTGCGTCACGTACGCTTCATACGACATCGGTTCTCTACGCCTCCGATGGTCCTGCTGACGCTGATGATGCACCTTTCTGATGCAGATATGCGGTCGCTGTTTGAGAAGGCGCTCGCAGTGATGCCAGTCGAGGTCTCGCGTCCGATCTGGGACCGGTACGTCGAGTTTGAGCACACAATGGTGGCGAACGGCGGTGACTTAGCGACAGTCGCGAAGGTGGAGGCTCGCCGAGCGCAGGCGTTCCCGGACGCTCCGTTTGTGGAGACGAAAGGGCTCTTGAGCATCTCGCACCGGTACTCGTTCTTGGACTTGAAGCCGCCGTCGAGGAGCGACCAGAGCTTCCTCGAGCTCTACGGAGCTTCCAAGCGGCCGAGTGTCGGAGGCGCAGGCGAGGACTCCCGTGAGCTCGGCAGCGACCAGAGCGGCGCGATTGGGATGGTGCCGTATGTGTATACTGGACCGACTGTCTTTCCTGGGCTCGAAGGCGGACTCATCGACGTTGACAGGTGCGTGTGCGTGCGTAGTGCCCCTGGGTGTCGCGAACAACGACATCACTTCGGCTGGCGGGTGATGTTGGTTCCTGTCGCTCTCTCGCTCTCTCTTCCTAACCCTCGCTTGATTGGGACACAGGCAAGTCCCCGGACCACCACTGCCAGACTTCCTCAAAGAGTTCGCGTCCATGTTGCCATTGCACCTCCAGTGGAACGGCCCGATCGCGGACGTGGAGCACATTTACCGCGCGATGCTGCTCGTGGACTTCCCACCGCGGTCCCAGATAGAGCGCTCGGAGCAACTGCGCCAGCAGCAGCTCCAGCAGCAACAGCTCGCTCTTCAGCAGAAGCAGCAGCAGCAACAGGAAGCCGCCGAGGCGGCCAAGAACGGCGGCGGCGACGGCGACGACGGCCCAGGTGTCTCGAGCAAGCGCCCGGCCCACGACGTCTTCCGCTCGCGCCAGAAGCAGAAGCTCGCCAAGCTCGGATGATGCGACTCGTTGGTCGGTTGATCAATACGACACAGCCCTACGCACAGCGATGTCTGTCTTGCCTGCACTTGCTTACCGTTTCTGCCTCTTGGAATTAAACACGCGAGTGGTGTCGAGCTCGTGAGGGTTGTTGGATCGCTGCCGAGAGAGCTCTCGATCGTCTCGAACCGTGTCAGCAGTAGGTCTTGGCTTACGTCGCACCAACGGAGTGTGGGTGACGACGACAGCTGCCGCAGGAGTGGGGACTGCGAACCGTGCGACGTCGTCTGCGTTCACGTCCGTCTCGTCGTCGCTTTCCTCTGCGTTGGATGCTGCGTCGTCGCCTTCGTCGCCGTTAACGCCGTCGCCCCACTCCCACCCGAGTTCTGGAGCCCAGTCACTGAGAGTCCCATTGATCAGCTCGTCTTGGACCGCGGCCCCGGACTTGAGAAACAGGTCCGTGTCGATCTGGGGACCCAACGACAGCCACTCGTCGATTGGGTCATCTTCCATTGTGAGACTGTTCACTTCACTGAAGACGATAGGCGGGGGTGGACAACAACCACACACTCGCGTCAGTCCTCTCACGTTCTTCCACACCACAGTCCTCGCATCGAACGCGAGCACAGCACCTCTGGTGGTCGATGAACTCCTGGAACTCGTCGATGCCGTGCGCAAAGTGCGGCAGCAACTTCGCTTCGGCCTTCGCCACCCAGCGCCGCTTACGGTACTTCTTCCCGTACGTCTTTGCGAGGAGTGCGTTGTGCCATCGGCCCCTAGGCTCCCTTGCACTTGTCGCCCCCTTTGCTGTCGAGAGCAGTCGCCCACTGTGCTGCATCTTGAGCGCCACACGCTCCTGGAAGCTGCTGAGCATCCGACTTAGCGCACGCTGGACGCGCTGAGCGAGCTGGAAGAGCGCGTCAAGATGACGCAGCGCCCCCGACTCGTGGTCTCGCGCTTCCTCGACACGCCAGGCCACGCATCGCCGCAGAATATGCTTGGTGATTTTTAGCACGTACGTCGCTCCTCGCAGCACCAGCAGGTTCCTGCAAAGAGTAACGACCCACGTGAGCTCAAAGCGTCACACATACATAGAGAGAGGTTCCAGGTCGACGTACGTTTTCGCTGGGAGGTCGAAGCCGGCAGCTTCTGCGTCCACGTACAGCGTCAGGACGTTGTGCACGACCGAGAGTGCGCTGCGAATGTCTCCAAACGGACTACTCTCTCGCTCGCTTCCGGCGCCACGAGCCACTCTCGGGTCTGCACACGAAAGCGACGCGAGACTGCACATCATTGTCGTGTCGAGGAAGGTCGGAAACGTAACGATCGTCAAACTCGCGAGCACCAAGTGCTCGCCGTCCACCACCGCAGGCGCCGTGTGGTCGGAGTCAGCTGCTCCTGCCATACGAGCGCCTCTGTTTGTTGTCTCTGTCTCGTCGTCCTCAGCTGCGTGCACCACCGAGTCAACGAGCGCTTTCATCGCATCCAAATAGAACGCGAGCGCTGCCGCCCTGTTGGATGCGTTGCTCGCGAACGCCCACGAGCCCACGACGAGAAACACAAGGTGGGGCCACCTCTGTAAGCTCCATCGGTAGCTGCTGAGCGAACACTGTCCAGCCCCATACAGCGACACCACTGAGGGAGGCACTGTATGCACGGGAAGTCCTTCCCCCGGTGCCTTGGTCAACTCGGCGTCTCGGAACTTGACTGACGCTGCGCTCCCAGACGACGGGAACGGGTTTTGCAGCAGCAGCATACACAGCCGGCCGACGGTGAGCTGCTTCCGAGTGCGCGTTGTCAGGTTTGCGAGGATGTCCATCAGTGCGCAAGCGAGTCGCGGGTCCTGTTCAGAGCATACAATGAACGGGTTAGCAGCACGCACTCACAGCATCGCCAGCGTTAAGATCGTTCATACCTTTGCCTTCAAGGTCTCCTGGAGAAGGAACTTGTAGAACACCTCATGATGCTCTTCGACGCTCTCAGGTGCTGCGACAGTCTCGCTTTGGCTGCACCCTCGCGCCAAGAACCCGATTGCTTCCGCACGCGACTCACTGCGCACACTCGACGTGTCCGCACCTTCTTCACAGTGCTCCATGATCTGAGCGAACAGACTGTAGATGCATAGAAGGCTCCGCTTGCAGACCTCTGGCGCCAGATTGTCGCCGTCTTCGAGGTCTCCCTCGGCCTCAGTCCCGGCTTCAGTGTTGGCGTTCACGATCTGACTCAGCTCACCAGCCCGAGCAGTCAGAAACATCAGCGTGCGCGATCCCTCGCTTGTCGTCAGCAAGATCCGTTTGAACTCGGACGACTGCACCAAACGAGATCCGCGGCCCGCGTTTGCTGGACTGCTTGTCTCCGATCCAGAGTCGAGCTGCAGGCAATCGCCAGCGTCGGGTCGAAGGTGGTAGCTCAGCACGCGAAGAAGCTCGAGCTCGTGAGCCGGTGACACGGAGTCGCCCCACTGCTGCCACTTTGTCTCGATGAAGAAGCACAGCGTGCGCAACTCGAGACCGAACATCGACGCGATTGATACTCCACTGTCTCTGCGTTCAGTGTCGCCGCGTGCGAACCGCTCTGCAATCACGCACTGGACTCGAAGCCACTGGGTGTCGCTGCGATTGGACTCGTGGCCCGTTCGCTCTGCGGCGTCTCCACGAGTCTGGTGCTCATCCTGTCCGTGAAGCGCATCCTTCTTAATCAACACCGTTTGCTCCAAGAGATCGCGGAGCTGCAAGCTAAGCTGGATCCTCGCACACAGACGAGGCCGGAGCTTGGCTCCGTCGGCTTCGATCGCCGATACTTGAACAATGCGGGCAGCGATCGCGTTCGCACTCGCGACTACAAGGCTGAAGCAGCACACGACGACCCAGATCAGGTCGCCCAGATCGCTTGTGTCCGTACTAGAAGAAGAAGTGTCAGAGAACAGCCGAAGCATCCGCGCTGGAAGCAGAAATCCGCAGTCCAGCACGCTTTCGAGCAGTGCGGGAGGCGAGTACGTCGTGTAGCACCGGTAGAGTTGCTGCAGAAGCTTCAACTTCGCCACGAGCTCGCGCTCTAGGAAATCCCTCAGCCGTGTCGGCGATGCTCCAACGACGCCTCCGTCACTCGTCCTCGCCGTCCAAGCTGCTCGCGTTTCGGTCTGCATCTTGCGCGCAAACTCGACCAGATTCGCCGCGAGAGGCACGCTTCCCGGGATCAAACTTGGCAGACCAAAGGGAACAAGCTGCTCGCCACTCCTGGACACGGCTTCGTTCCGCTCGCTGATGACGAAGCTCTTGGCCACAAACACTTGAGCCATGAACGACGCACTCTGCGCCTGCTCCTCCGCTGAAGCCGCGTCCTTGAGAAACCGTGGAGACGGTCCAGACATGCCCTCTTGGACCAGCTTCATCGCGTAGAGGAGCGTATTGTCGCTCGACGCCGTGGACAGGAGACGCAGGATCCAGCTCACTAAGGACCTGCGATCGCGTTCTTCAAGCACCATCTCGCTCTTGAGCAGGTGGCCAGCGAGGAAGAGCGCCATGAGCTGCTTCACGTTCGCCTGCGGAGCTGACGTGCGGCCACGAAAGCGCGCGTGGCCGAGACTCGCGAACCCAGCGCGCGACACGAGCTGCTTCTGGATCGTGATCATGAGAAGTGAGAAGACACCTCGCTCTTGTTTCGTCAGCGCTACCATCGTGCCGCAGAGCACATTGAGGATTTCAGGCGGGTAGCTCCCGATCGTCGAGTCGCCTCCACCGCCAGAGAAGTCGCCAGTCGCGGATGCGATCGAGTGCAAGTGGTCCAAGAACAGATGCGCGTACGGCGCCAGCACTTTACTCTCTTCGCGCGCGAGTGTCGAGAGCTGGATCGACACGGACTCTGCGACTTTCCAGCAGAGGAAGCCTCGCGATTGCTGTGCAGTCGGGGACGTCGCAAGCATCAGCAGCTTCTTGGGCTGACTGGAGAGCGTAAAGAGTAGAGTGAGCGCCTGTACACGACCACACCACACAGAGAAGGTGAGCTCTTCGTCCATCCAGTCCCCCACTAGCAACAAACCAGCAACGGAGTCGAGAGGTAGCACTTCGTTGGCTCTTCCCACCACACCTCTTCGTGAACAGCAGTTCTTGACTCGACCAAGTGCCCCAAGCAGTCGACAGCGATCGGTACGAGACGAAGCGCGACTGCAGGCTTCGTCAGGTCGTGGAAGCACGCGGCGAGGAGGAAGCTGCAGAAGCGGACGGTCGACGGCAGCAGGGGCCGCCACTCTTGGCGCACGAGCATCGCTACTACCTGCTGCATCACAGGCCAGTGGAAGCGGCCACGATGGGCGAGGAACGACGACGTCTTGATGGCGATCTGCCAGGTGTCAGTGTCACTATGAGTCACTAGGAGCCACTCTAAGGTGACCAGAGGCACCCACAAGCGAGCAGAACACTGACGCACCTCGTTTTCCGTCGACTTGCCCATGAGGTGCGTGAGCAGCAGCACGTCGAACGGCGTGAGCGACTCGGAGCGGCGCACTGTTTGGAGAAAGGCATTCAGTGTCGCCGATCCAGCGACTGCGAACCGCCCAATGACCTGCGCCAAGAGAGAGAGTACGTAGCACTGGATGAGCTCGAGCGTTTGTGAAGAGCAGCAGTGGGGTTTCGGTTTAGGAGTCCTGTCGCGCACGCACTTCCAAGGCGAGAGAGAGCGTCCCGGACGCCACACGGTTGCACTCGGTCCGGAGCTTGGCCACGATCCTTGGCGCTGTAGCAGTCGTGGCCATCGACAAGAGGCTCTGCACCACGGCCGGGACGTCGTCTTCCACCGCCGCTCCCAGCAAATACTGCCGACCAGAGGCGTGAGACAAGGCACGCACGAGCAATACAGTAGCAGCAGCGACTCTGCGCACCTCGGTCGCGTCCAGGACGGCGCTCTTCTCCACCGGGTCGAGTGGCAGGTCCGCCAAGGACCCGAGAATCGGAACTAGCAGCGACCTGTCGCTCGCCAGCAGCTCCAGGTACGCGTCCACGACGAGCTGCACGCACTCCTTTGACTGATACGTGAGCTGCACCGCCATATCGATAGATATAGAGAGACGCCAAGCAGTGATGAGCATGCGCACGAATACTCTGAAAGGCACAACGCTGCAATGTGCAACGAGAAGAGACACCCACTTTCGAGAGGTGGTGAATAAGCAGCACACGGTGTTCACAGAAGAACAACAGCGAGAGCGCGTCCGCCGTGAGCTCCCGGGTGGGCGCGACAAAGTTGCCGAGCAGCCGCAGCAGCGCGTCCGCGTCGTCCGGCGTGTCGCCACCGCTACGCAACCGCTCCAGCAGCAACTGCGCCACCTGGTCGCCAGTTTGCGCGCTCGCGTCGTCGCGCAATAGTCGCCGACAGAGCGCCAGTGCGTCCGCGAACGCGCCGTCGACCACGAGCGCGCGGAGTTGCTCGTCCATTTCACTCGAGTGCCAGTCACTAAACTCGTAAGCTTGCAATCCATTGCATTTTCAGTTGTTGCAAGCTGTGAAGTCGTCATGATGTGGCCCACATCAGCCAATTTGTGCTATATATGTAAAATAAAGCTAGTTGCTGGCTCCTACCTTTATTTACTGGATATAAATTGTCCCAACCTGAGAATTATTATGATCTTGAACCGACACGGAAGTTTTCGAAACGGACAGGACGGAGGAAACAAGCCAACTAACCAACTGCTTCCTGCTCATACGCGCACTCGCACGCGCACGCGCCGTCGCCAGCAGAACGCTACACGATGGAAGTGGCGGCGCCACCGACGACGGACCTCGTGTCCGCAGACACTCTGCGCAGCCACAAGGTCGACGACGCAGAGGATGAAGCGGAAATGCTTCAGCCAGCGACGCCGACGCTCGCGGTCGTTGACGACGCTGCAGCCGACGCTACCAGTGTTTGTGTGGCGTTCAGTGGTGTTCACGTGAGTGACGAGCGCTGGCAGCTCGATGAGAACGCCGATGAGAGCGCGTCAGGACATTCGAACGAAGGTACGCGAGTCGCCCCTTTTGGCTTTGCAGCGAACGGCAGGCGGGACGACGTGTTCAACGCGTCGACGTCGCCACCGTCGACACACTCGCCGCTCGAGAAGACGAGCAATGATGGCGATGCTGACGTAGACAACCTCGTGTCGCTGCCATCGCCACTCGCCAACCCAGCGCCAGCGCCAGCATTCGATGTGTTTGCGCCATCACCAACAGAGGTGCAGCTGGTTGACACACCAGGCGTCGAGAGAGTGCCGTCATTGACCACCAGTGCCGAAACAGTCGAGTCTGAGGACGTAAACGATGCGGAACCGCTGGCTGATGACCTGTCGGGACTCCATTTGAAGGTGGATGACGAGGTAGAAACCCCAGTCGACGATCAGTCGACGCCTCCAGAAAACGTTTGGGATTCTGTTGCGGAGGCTCCTGTGAGTCCAGAGAACTCCTTGGACGAGCTCCACGATACGCCATCGGAGCCAGCAGCCAGGGAACAGAACAGTGGTGTTACCACCAGTGAGGTCGCCAGCTCAGAGCCGCCAGCCCAGTCTCCAGCGCCACAGCCCCACGTCAACGATGAAGACGATGCTGCCTGGGATTCTACTGTCGCAACGGACGCGTCGTCACTTTCGCCACCCGGTCCGCCGTCACATGCCTCGCTGGCGATCGAGTTCGCTCCCGTGGACGCTGACTCGTCTGCAGAGAAGCCGACGGAGCAAGTGGATGCGAGTGAGGTGGTCGACGACGAATTCCAAGTGCGGGAGCCGAGTCAGGCGTCGTCACCACAGCAGCAGGCAGATGCAGCGCTACCAACGGCTGTTCCAGACATCGCGTCATTCAACGAGTTGCTGCAGGTGAGCGAAGCGTCCCCACCAGAGCCAAACAAAGGAACAGAGCCAGCAGCGAATGGTGGCAAGGCAGCCGCAGTATCAAAGCAGAAGAACGGTCGAGTGGTGAACCGTCTGACGTCGGTAAGCAACCGCGAGCGAGCGAGCGATTCAGCAAAGGCGAAAGCAGTTGAACCGGCAAAGGCCAAGTCGTCCAGTGAATCGATGAAGGTGCGGGCGTCGCCGCCAACCAAGACGAGCGTACTCAAGACGAAAGCAACGGGCGACGGCAGAGAGACTGCAAGTGGCGCCACAGTCGCGAAAGCTGCTCCACTGAAGCTCAAAGTGCAGCGAACGGGGCTCGCTCCCGGCTCGCACACTCAGGATCGCATGGTAAAAGCAGCGACCAAGTCACCGGTGGCGCCAGTTCCGCCGAAGAAGCCCGCTACATCAGCCACAGCATCAGGCAAACCAACGTTAGAGCTCGCAACTCCGCCACCTGCACCAAGTTCGGCAGTCGAAGTGGACGGCAGCAAGAGTATCAAGAAGCGACTGAGCTCCTCCGAGCTAGAAGCTGCGAGCAACCGCTTGTACTCGGACGCGGTCGAGTCCAAGAAGCGCAAAGAGATACTCAAGTCGGAACTTGAGGAGACGTTCACGTTCGCGCCACAAGTGAACGCTAAGAGGCGGCCGAGTATCCCGGATGAGAAGAACCGCTTCATACAGCTCCACGAGAAGGCGAAACAGGCGGCGAAGCGAAAGGAAGAGCTGCGGCAGAAGCGGGAGAAAGCCGAGTGTACGTTTAAACCCAAGATCACTGCGAAAGCGAGGAAGCTGTCGACTGCATCCAAGTCGGCCAAACCGCGCTTCGAGAACTTGTACCAGCAGGCGCAGGAGATCAAACAGAAACGCGAGGTGAAGAAGAGCGAGAGCGAGCAGAAGGCAGTGGACGCGTGCTCGTTCAAGCCCAAGATCAAGACGCTGAAGTCGCCGACCAAGTCGCGGCCGCTGTACGACGCGGAGCGGCTGAAGCAGCGGAAGCTCGCGCTAGAGCAGAAGAAGATCGCGACGGAGCTGAGTGAGTGCACGTTCAAGCCGAAAGTGGTCACGAAAGCAGCGAAAGCCAAGGGAGACGAGGCGAGCGGGAAGCCCGGTGGCGACGCCGCTCTCTTTGATCGCTTGTACCAAGCGAGCCAGAAGCGAGCCGAGAACCTCGAGAAGCTGCGGCACGAACGCAAAGCGCAAGAGAAACTCGTTGCTACGTTCCACCCCAAGATCACCGCTGCTGCGACGACCAAGGCGGAGACCAAGCAGCCCTTCTACGAGCGCTTGTACAGCAAAGACCACATGCAAAAGGTCACGGCGGAGCGCGAGCAGAAGAAGCTCGAGGAAGAGCAGAAGTTCTCGTTCAAGGTGAGTGCGGAGAGAGAGCAAGAGCACACGGTCTCTTGATTCGCAGCCGCGGCGCTGACTCAACGCTTGCTGTACGCAGCCTCAGCTCACGCCAGTCCCGGACGAGATCAAATCGAAGCACAGCAGCCCGTCGAATAGTCCCGATAAGAGTATCTTCGAGGTGAACTAGCGTGGTGCTTAAGGACCGAGCTAATGCGATGCGATGATTGAGCTAACACTGTCGCCTGCCTCTCTCTCTATCTATCTGCCTCCCCTCCTGCTTCGCTGTCGAGACTAGCGGTTGTATGACGAGAAGGACAAAGTGAAGGACAAGATCGAGGCGGGCGACATGATCCGGAAGCAGAAAGAGATGGACGGGTGCACCTTCCGGCCGCACATTGAGACGAGTCCGAGCCACCCAAAGCACTCGCAGCAGCACCAGCAGCTGGGCGTACCGATCTGGGAGCGTCTCCTTAGCTACGACAAGCACCAGGTGCTCGAAGAGCGCGAGAAGCAGCGCCATCACTTGGAGATGCAGGAGTGCACGTTCAAGCCAGAGGTGACGCCGTCCGACTACTTCACGCCCAAGAAGAGTCCGCGATCAATCAGCATTTTTGACCGACTCAATGGCGGAGCAGCGAGCATGTCGTCGACGGACCTGAAGCGCCGAGAAAGCGAGCGAAAGACGACGAGCGGCGGTGCGCTGTCGAAGCGGAGATCCGTGCCAGAGGTGCGTGCGTAGGTTGGTGGCTGCGATGAGAGGACGAGTAAGAGAGGTGACGCATTTCATTCCAACCTACCACTTGGTGTAGCTCGAGGCGTTCAAGAACCGGCACCCAGCACCAGCTTCTATCGGAGCCATCCTTCAATCGTCCGGTATCGTTTCGCCAGAGACGACACCAAACAAGAGTGTCCAGCAACCACCGCATAGCTCGTCTGCGAGTCTTCCGAGCTCCGAGCGCTCTAAGCTTTCAGAGCAGGTCAACGGTGCGACTGCGGCGGCTCTGGCGGCGATTGAGCCTGTCAGCTCGCCTCGAGTGGTGGAGCTTGTGATGCGCGACAACTCACTGCCAAAGGATGACGACGACGCGAGCCCAGAAAGCTCCGCGACCACCGAGAACAACCCGGTACGGTCCGCTTTTTTCTCGACATGCTTTCTAGCCGATCGAGTACTCACGTGCTATGGCTACTTCAATCAGCGCACTGCTCACGGCGACCTCGACTCGTGCGAGCCCACCCACGAATGAGACCAGCCAGCTATCGTAATCCCATCGCTGCTTGAGGTGATTGGAGAGTGCGAGCCACCAACGACAACGAGCCCATTGCGCTGGTACACGACACGAGTGAAATGCAGTTCGTTGCCATTCATCCGTTACTCTGAACGCTCCATGTCGACGATTCTGCTGTCGAGAGTCCTCGTCTACTCTGGCGGCTGGATGCTCACGGCCTCAACGTCGTTGTTCGCGATGAGCGTCACGCCTTCAATCTTGGGGAAGCTCAACATCGACGACGCCTTGGCGTAGCTGATGAACACGCGCTTCAGGAGCGTGTTCGGCTTGCCGTTGACCGTCGTGAAGAGCGCGAAGCCGTGTTGCGGGTCGTACCGCAACACGCAGTCTCTGCGAAGGAGCTCGAGGCGGAAGTGGTGCACGTTTGGCCCGACGAGTTTCGTCGAGAAGTGGTACGTCATAGAGCGCTCAATCGGAGAGAGGTCATGGCGCGGGTTCCCACTCTTCTCAAACATAAGCCACTCGGCTCTGACGGGCGTCACGGGATTCAGATCCGACGTCGTCTGCGAACGCGAGCAGGTCAACAGCAGTCCGATGTCAGTTCACGACACACACACACTCAACCATCGATCGCACTGTGTGTGATCGCTCGGCACGTACCCGGAAGTTTGCCTTGAAGATCAGCGCGTTCTTGTTCGTGTTCTTGTGGATGAGAAGGCACAGGCTCGGCTCGAGCTCGCGCGCAAGCGTGTACACGCGCGGGTCCTCGACCACACACATGCTCGACGCGTCCGGCTGGTGCTCCAGCTTGAGCTGCTGGAGATCTCTAGTCGACAGGAGAGGGCCCAGAGCGCGGTAGTACGCGGGCACATACGACGTCTCCAAGGCGCTGAGCATGTGCACGAGCTCATCCGCCCACGAGAGCAGGGCCTTGCGCGAGTGACGCGAGCCCTGGACCCCAGTGAACTCGCTGCGGGGGTTGCACTCGCCAAAGTTCGCTTGCATGATCCACGTCACAGTACACGTCTCGTCGTTCGGTGTCGGGGTGATCACCCAGCCTCCTACGATACAGTCAACGCGGTAAAACTCGGAACTCGAGCCGGTCGGGCAGTCTCGGTCTTCTGCCGGGATGATGGCGATGACGATCGTGCCGCTCTCCTCAACTCTGCAGCACATACGTGCACGCACACGACGTCAGCATCAGTTTTCAATCCGAGCCGGTGTGGTTCCTTGGAGCGAAGCGAACGCACCTCCAGCTCTTGAGACTGATCATCTCGATTCGGCGGCTCAGCCATCCCGCCTTGAACACTGAGCGCTCGACCCACGTGTGGCCATCTTTACGCTGATGCACGTCCTCACTTTCGACGAGCGGATTCCACGGCTCGATCTTTGAGAGTGGAGGGCACACGACACCACTCTCGTTCACGTCGGCCGTACTGCCGCCACCTCCAGTACTGCTCTTCACGACCATGTCGAAGACTGCTCGTGCAGGAAACGGGCACTGACGCACACGTTTGACCATCAGGAAACCATCGCCTGTCTTCTCGTAGATGGCGTCATGTTCCTCGCTCCAGCTCTCACGTTTCCAGTTCGTTGTCTGACGCGCGCTATCCTTGATCTCCTCCATCGCAGACACCAAGCTACGGTCTTTCGTCGGGGTCGATGTCAGCGTCACAGGGAGGTTGAGGAACTTGCGCACGAGATACCATTGCCCGATCGTCCCCTGCGCCATTGTTCCGAGACTCAGCTTCGTGATCGCGCACTGGATAAAGTCATCCAGCCCGTGCTTGCGGCGCAACAGGAAGCCGTCATGCCGCGTGTTCTTCAGGAAGCAGAGCGTCTTCGGCGGTAAGCGCGACCAGAGCTCCTCCGAAGGGAACATTGCGTACACTGTGAGCGCGAACGCATAGAACTCGCGGTAGCGACGCTCGATGATAACCTCCTGCTTGGTGCTGGCCGGCGATGAGGTTCCGAGCGCCGAGGCGAGCGAGGAGCTGAGGAGAGACACGCTGGCGCTCGAGTCCGCTTTCGGCACACTCGACGTGATCGAGTAGAGCGCTACACGAGCTTTGTTCACGCGCACGCCCTTCACGCGACATTGGATCAGCGGCTCGTCGCTCGACAGACTGCGTTGGCGCACTTGGGCGGACGGCGACGACGCATCGTAGTAGTCTCCCGGGATGTGCGCTGACACGGATCTTCCAATGCGCGACAGGTACGTCGGACTGCCAGAGACTGGCGGCTTCACGGGTGAGGGCAGAGACTGCGTCGGCACGACACCGCTGGCGCTAGACTGGCTTCGCTGCAACTGGCGCTGACGCTGCTGTTCGTGGAGAGCAGAGGGGGACTCAGCGTGCTCAGCGTGGCGAACATTCTCTTGCCCGGATCCGAGCCACGACTCGACGAACGCGCCGCCTGCCTTGGAAGCCGCTGCGAGAACGGAAGTCTCAGAGGCGACGCTCATCCGCGCAGCTGCGAGGTCGCCAGGGTGGCACTCATGGCTCTCGATCAAGTCCACTGGCACGTGGACACGACACGCTCGACACTTGACCGAGGGCGACGCGAATGGTTCCTCCGGCTTTAACGTTGCTGGTGCTCTACCTACACCACCGCGTGCTGCTTGCTCGCTCGTCACGAGTCCCGGGTCCATCGGAAGGTGTCGGAGAAGCAGACGACAACGACGAGTGGGAGGCACGACGGCTGAGGAAGCCGACGACGAAACCGCTCCGGTGTTGCGAGGCCAACACTACTTGCTGGTCACTGTCTGAGCAATCGGCTAGCTAACAAACATAGCAGCTACAGGAAGGAAGTGGTAGCGTGTTTGTTGTTTAGCTCGCCTGGACTCGGCGATTCGTACAGTTCTTACGGCGCGCGCCGAACTCGGAGCCCGGTTTGCCTCTCGATGGTGGAGGGATCACAGGTAAGGCGTTGCCAATGTCCTTCCGAGCCGAGCTTCCAATCTCTTTCGGCAGTCGACTGCCTCGCCGTCCTGAAGCCGGCGCGTCCTTCGACATCGCGCTACCTCGGGAGTTCGTGGTTGCTGATTTACGGGGCGTAGGAGCTGTTCGAACCGGTGTCGCGACATCCACAGGCTGAGTCTTGCGCTGCTGTCGGCGATTGAGACTGCTGCCACGCTTCAGGGGAGTCAGAGTGGAGGCGGCGAAAGCCGGAGCTGCTGCATCTGGGCCCATGAGAAGCAACGCTGCAGCTGAAGGTCTCCCGCCTGATGACCTTCTCTTTGGTACGGACAGCGGTGTCGTCGGCTCGAGTTTGTTTGACGACGCAAGAGCGTTCGCTTTACCACTGATACCAGCAACCAAAAGCTGACTCCCGCTTGACACTGGACGGCGAGCCAAAGATCTGCCTAGATCACTCGGCTTTCTTGGTGCAGGAACTGATGATTGCTGTTGCTGGTGGGACAGCTTCCCTGACGAACGCTTGGGTTTTTGTTGCGTTCCATCACGACACTCGGCAGTGCTCTCACGCATCTCTGAGGCAGGGAAACGTGCGGCTTTGATCACCTTGGTGCTGCGCACAGAGGGGGGAGGTCGAGGCTGTCGCGCCTCCAGTTCAACCGCTTGCTGACCCGCACGCTTTGCCGCAGCGAGCGGTTGTCGGACAGGCTGAGGCCGCTTGGGCCGGCTGGTAATCGCCGCTTCGTCGTCTTCGTGCTGTGTGAGGAACGTCGATCCAGCACGCCGGTCTGTCGACGCGGTTCGGTTGGGAACAGTCCGTTCAAACACCTGTGCCTCCTCCTGCTGGAGTCCTTGCTGCTTGCTTCCAAGCCTCTTCTTCAGTGCCGCTTTCCGGGCGCTCATCGTCTTCTTGTCCACAACCTTCTTCTTCACGAGCGGCACTCGGTTCTTTGAACTCGTGTGGCTGTCCCACGCATTGTCCAGTTGGTTGTTGCTACCGCCCAAGAGCGCAGATGCGTGCATTCGCACTTGCATCGAAGACGACGAAGCTGCCGCCGCTTCGTAGACACGCGTCGAACTGGTCAGGCGATCAAGACACGACGGCGCTGCTGGTCTTGTCTCTCGCTTCTGCAGCTTCGAGCTCGTGGGGTTACCCACGAACGGATTCCGTGCTTCCACTCCGACCGCCACTCCTCGCTTCCGCCGCTGCTCTGGCGACAGCGCCTGCAGCGTGGACGTGTATCCGAGAATCGGGTTCGCGAGGCGCTCGATCGTGCCCTTCCGAGCCTTCTGCGCCTCGTGCTTTGTCGTCCCGTACGCGGTCTCTACGAACGCGAGACGCGAAGCGACCTCAGCAGCGCTGGCTTTCGGATTGCCACTGGAATTGATGGTCGCACCTATCGGTCTCGCCTTGATTGAGTTGTTCGTCCAGGCACGCTCTGTCTCGATTCGAGTATCGTCAGCCCGTGGAGCCGCCTGATTCGAGAGCCCCGTGCTCGCTAGCGAAGAAGGGGCGGTGCCGCTGTTGTTCGCAGGACAAAAGTCGAGCACATCAGGGCGAGGCGTGTGGAGCAGCGCCTTCAGGTCCAGTTTCTCAAGGAAACTCAGCGTCTCTTGTTGCAGCCTGGTGCTGTTGCTGCTTCCACCGAGACTGGGCTTGAGCTTCGCCAGCTTGTAATGTTGCGAAGCCGAGGAAGCGTGTGGCTCCCCGTTCGACTCGGGTCGTTCAGCGTGAGCGTCACCTCCGTCCTCTTCCTCGTTTTCGGTGACTTGGTCAAGTCTGCTACTCCAAACTCCAGCACCCGTCGCCCTGTCGCTACCCTCGACTGGACGCGGGTTCATGAGCTCGGCCAAGTTCAGCCTCGGCACTCGTGCAGACAGCGTCGGCTCCGGCTTTGCCGCTGCAACCGGGAGAAACGGGGCGTGACTCGTGGTGTTAGAGCTCCAGAGAGGCGGTGCAGCGTTCGCCAACACCTTGTGCTGCTGCAACAGCGCGTTCTTGTGCGAGAGGTGGTGCAGCTGAGAGGCGCTGCTCGGCGGTGCGTCCCAGTCGTTGTCGGCAGCGAAGAGGTCGCGGAAGAGCTCCTCATCTTGCTCCTGTGTACTCCTGAGCTCTGGCTCCGTCGGTTGTGCGAGCGATGCGGTGGTCGGCGTACGGCTAAGTGCGAAGACAGAGAACTCGGAGAAGGCATCGATCGAGTAGCGCGGCACGGCACGCGGTAGCGATGGCCCGGGCGCGGTTGAGGTGGACGGGAAAACGACGTTGCCGCCAGTCATGAGCGCTTCAAGCTGCACGTCACAGACTGTGTCCTGCGGGCACGAGGTGGAGCAACCTGACAGTGGGTGGATGATACTAAGAATAGCACCGTTTCGGCTGTGAAACCTCCAAGCTAAAGATAGCGGCGTGAAGATCGCGAGCCGTCGACTTGCGCAGCTTTTCTGATCGAATGCCGGGCCCACCACCGAGACCGAGTGCACCGCCACCACCGCGACCTGGAGTGCCTCCCCCTCCACGGCCGAATGCACCACCACCGACTTCATCAGCAGTTTCAGGTGGTGGTGCTTCGAGTATCCCTCCACGACCAAGCGGACCGCCACCACGACCGAATGCTCCAGCACCGCAGCCGTCCGGTGGAGCGCCACCAAAAACTCCAAGAGGACCACCACCTGGACCACCACAGGGTGCACCACCTGGGCCGCCGAGAGGACCACCGCCTGGACCGCCCACCGGTGCACCACCCGGGCCACCTCCAGGAGCACCACCGCGCCCACCACCTGGGAACCCTTCAACCTCATCCACCAATCCGAGCAAAGGCGGTATCCCAGGACCACCGCCAGGGGCTCCGCTTGGTCCGCCGCCAGGGAAACCTCCGCGTCCGCCTCGAGGTCCGCCATCACAACCCCAACTGCCCGATGGAGCGGCTGTACCAGCAGCTGAGCCTATCGATCCGAAAGTCGCAGAGGCGGCGATCGAGAAGCTCCTTAAGCGCGGACGCCTCAGCTTCAAGCTGCTTGAGGCGCGTGGGCTCAAGAAGAAGGGCAGCCCAGAGACGAAGTTCAGCGCTGACCCGTACGTGAAGCTCCGAATCGGCTCGCATCCGCTCTCAGCGAAAACGACCAAGAGCAAGACGCTCAAGAAGTGCACGTCGACTGTGATCTTCCACGACGAGGCGCTCGCGTTCGACCTCACAGACCCGAAAGCTCTCGTCACAGACGGCGATGTGCCAGTGAAGCTCGAAGTGTATGACGAGAACTTGCTCTCGGATGAGCTCCTTGGTGAAGTACACTTCTCAGTACTGCGCTTCTTCGATGGCAAGGTACACCGTGAGGTCTTGCCGTTGCGGCTGCCAGCGCTTGGACCGGACGGTCCCGCGTGCGGCGAGCTCGAGGTGGAGATCAAGATGGACGTCGCACTTGTCGGGATGATCTCGATCGTGCTCATGGAGGGCCGGAATCTCAAGTCCATGGAGCTCATTGGGAAGCAGGACCCGTACTGCAAGCTCTCGATCGGGGACTTCTCGAAGCGCGGCAAGACGATCCAGAAAGGAGGCCGGAACCCATACTTCGGCGAAGAGGAGTTGCTCTTCTGGATCACTGAGGACCTCTGGGTGAGCCGCATGCAGCTCAGTCTCTTTGACGAGGACATTGGCAGCGACGACCTCATCGGCAACGCGCAGTTCTCTGTGCTCCACTTCATGGAGACGCTCGGCCCCCAGGAGCACGTGATCGCGATCAAGAACAATGGGCAAAGCGCCGGCGACGTGCTCCTTAAGATCGAGTTCTTCCCCGCCGGCACGCTCTCGATCGTCTGCCTCGCGGGCAAACAGCTGCGCAGCGTGGACGCGATCGGGCGGCAGGACCCGTACGTCAAGTTCACAGTGGAGGGGCAAGCAACGAAGATGGTCCTGAAAACCAAGACCGACACGGACGGTGGCCGTGAGCCCGAGTGGGAGAACGAACGCTTCACGTTCCAAGTCGTCGACCAGTACAACATCCTCGTCGAGGTCTGGGACGAGGATTCGGTCGGCGACGACGACCTCATCGGCGCCACCACTGTGTCCTTGTTGCCAGTCTTCCGCTACGGCTATGTCGACTCGTGGTTCAACCTCTGGGTCAAGGGGAAGTTCGGGAACAAGGAGCCCGCCGGCCAGCTCCACCTGGAGATGAGCTTTGAGGCGCCTTCGGGCGTCGCGTACCCCCAGCACCAAGTCGGGATGGATCGGTTCACAGAGAAGGAGCGCCGGACCAAAGACGGAGCTTTCGTGGCGAAAGCTGGAGGGGCCGATGGCGATAACGGAGAGGAGTACGACGAAGAGCACGAGGACGAAGAAAGGTCGGACAAAGTGGACGCCGTGTCTGCGGCTGCTCTGACAGCGAAGAACAAGTCAAAGACTGGTGGTGGTGGTGCAGAGAAGTACGTCTAGGTGCTCTGGGGTTGGATGCTGTAGCGTGATACCTTGCCTTTGCTGACTGACATTGTCGCGACTTGGCGTTCTTCGTCCTCAGCTCAGGGGAGTTCACGGAAGAGGAGATCCTCGGCGCCTTCCGCTTCCTTGACCTCGACCACAACAACTTCATCGGCGCCGCCGAGCTGCGCCACCTGCTCATCTGCATGGGCGAGCTCATCACGGACGAGGAGATCGACATGATGGTCAAGCTGTGCGACACTGACGGCGACGGGCAGGTGAGCTTCGACGAGTTCCGACGCATGGTGATCCACCCGGACCCGAGCAGCGCTGACTTTGCGACAGCGCCGGTCGAGGACCCGGACGGGCCGGTTGACGTGCAACTCATCACGAAAGAGACGTCGCCCGAGCAGAAGGCGCGGCAGAATGCGATTAAGGACGAGAAGCGCAAGCTCATGAAGCGCTTCGTCGAGGACAATAGCCCGAACCTTGAGCTGCTGATGCGGATCGCGCGACGGTTCCGACAGATGCAGCGCGACTCGCTCGACTTTGACGACTTCTGCGCGCTCTTCGAAGTGGAGCCGACGGGCGAGTACCGGCGCCTCTTTGCTCTCTACACGCCCGACGGGCAGAGCGACGACGGCGCCGACCTGCGCGAGATCTTGCTAAGTGTCGTCAACTTTGTCGGTGGCGTCGACCGCAAGCAGCGAGTGCAGTTCTGTTTCGAGATCTTTGACGACGACCACAACGGCTTCATCACGGAAGACGAGCTCGTCAACATTCTCAAGGCGAACCACATGACGACCGAGGCGCAGGTGAAGAAGAAGGCGCAAACGATCCTCAAGCAAGCGGACGACAACGGCGACGGCAAGATGAGCCTCGACGAGTTCTACGTCATCGCAAAGAAGTTCCCGAACCTCCTCTTCCCGTCGCACGAGAGCTTCGACGCCGGCGTGCTCTAGCGGCAAGTGTGTGCGAACGGCCTACGTACGCAAAGTGGGGAGCCAATGTGAAGCTTGTCGTTGTCTATAGTTGTCCACAGGACGACGACTCCTGCAGAAGTGGAGAGCTGGACTGCCAATGGGGCCCCTCTCTCCTGCGCGAGCGACCGACGCTCGTGAATGAATGAGCGTGCGCTGGCGGCTCTGAGCAGTCTGCTTCTAGTCCGACGTGAGCTTCACGACATCGTGCTTCTCCGACGGCCCGACGTACTTCTTCCACTCCTCCTTCTGCTTGTGCGCCGTCAAGTGGTGCTCCAGCACGTCCTCCATCATCTGCCGCGAGAACATTGACGTAGCCGAGCCGTACGCCGCCGCCTGGAACGCGATCACGAGCTTCGACAGTTCACGGCCAGAGAAGCCGTCGATGCGCGTCGCCACCTCCTCGAACACCTGGTCGTCAATGTCGTCTTCGACGTAGATCTTCTTAGCGGACGAGCTCGCAGGCGCGCGGATGTACTTGTCAACGTACTGCTTGAGCATCCGCACACGCTCGGCATGACCTGGGAGCGCAAACTCGACCATCTCGTCGATACGGTCGTTGATCGCCCAGTCAAACTGCTCCGGCTGGTTGCTCGCGAACACGATCATGAACTTGTCGCTCGCTTCGCCCGTGCGGTACAAGAACGCGTTCAGCGCGTTGCGCATGTCTTCGCTCATCACCGTGTTGCTACGCTTCTGCAGGAACGCGTCGGCTTCGTCCACAAACAGCAACAACCCACGACGCGAGTGCGACGCCCAGTCAAAGAGCTTGTGGATCTCAGTCACGCCTTCACGCCCGAGTGGTGCAACGTCACCGCCCGTGAGAATCGCGTACTCGAGTCCCGAGTGACGCGCAAGCGCCTTCGCGAACAGCGTCTTGCCCGTGCCTGGGGGCCCGTGCAACAGCAGGTGGCGGAACGGCGCGCGGTTCTTCTTCGTGTTGAACGTCGAGACTGCGACGCTACGCAGGCGCTCGTCCAGCTTGGGCTCAAGCACAACGCCCTCAAGCGCGTCGTGCGGCTTCTGCAGCCGCAGCACGCGCTTGATCGACGGGATCGGGTTCGCCGCCACCTGCGCGACTGTGCGGCGAGACGTCTCGCGCACGAGCGACGGCTTCCCGAGCCGCGCTTCAATGTACTTGCCAGCAACGCCTGTCGACGTCTTGGCCGTGTACACGCCGAGCGCCAGCGCTGTGAGCGACGCCACTGTGGCTGTGAGCTTCTCTTTGTCGCCCACGAACGCCATCACGCCCGAGCCGACCGTGGAGCCAGCGAGTTTGATGCCCTCCATCACGGTCTCACGGTACTCCTTTGCGCGCACACGGGCCTCTTCGAGGTGGAGGTCGTGGTTGAGGCGCTCCTGCTTGATCTTGCCTTCAACCTCAGCGGCGACCTTGGCGAGCTCTGTCTTCTGACGCAGCTCGGCCTCGTACTCGAGCGTCTTGCGGCGCGAAAGCTCCTGGCGCGCAAGCATCTCCTCCTGCTTCTTCAGCTCCTGCTCCTTCATCTGCTTCTGGTACGCAAGCTGGTCCGCGTACTGCTTGCGCTTGAGCTGGTCCTGGTACTGCGCACGCGTCTGGTGTTGGCGGGTCTCTTCTTCGAGCGTCTTGCGGCGCTCTTCGCCTTCCTTCTGCACGCGCACGATCTCGTACTGCTTGTAAAGTGCCTCGTTCTCCTTCACCTTGGACGTGTGCTCCAGCTGCTTGGTGCGCTCCGCCTCTTTGGCGATCTGGAACGCTTCCTTCGCGTGCCGCGAGCCCTCGAGCTCGCGTGCGGCCTTGGCGGCACGCTCGAGCCCCGATGGATCGAACGAGTAGCCGCCGGCACCCGTAGCAGCGGCGGCGGCTGGCGCCTTCTGGTTGAGCGTCGAAGGCTCCGTCGGTGGTGCGCTCGCCTCAGGAGCGGGCGCGGGTTCTGCGCGGCGTCCGAATCCGCCGAACATCGTAGGCGCAGTCGAGAAGGTGGTGGTGGTGGTGGTGGTGGAAGGTGCTTGCGGTACAGGACGACGAGCTCGAGCTTCCGCTGGTACAGGATGAGCGTGGAGCTTTTCGCGTGATGAACGGCGCAAATGGATCCCAGCGAGTCAACCGAGGTTCACAGCGTGTTTGTATGCCATAGAGAAACAGAGTCGAGTAGAAACGCAAACATTCCACCCATCAAATCGTACTTTGACGGTTTGACGCAGTAGTGCTGCAGAGTGATGATCATCAACTGTCGGATCGAAAGGCAACCGACGCAACCTCACCCGCACAGGTGTGCTCGTGTATGGCGGTGCCATGAGCTCACTTATGGACAAGCTCTCTGGCGCGTGGACCTCACTACAAGACAAATCGCGCACCATGACGGTACGAAGCGCTCATTTTTCCTCCGCTTGTTTGATCGTAAACCTCATCCCAACGCACGCATGCTCATGAACACCACGCAGGAAGATTCAGCTGAGAAGGCACGTCGCACAGCCGCGAATGCCGCCAACAAGTTGCAGCACGAGGCCGAACTCGCACGCGACCGCGCCAAGGACGCCGCCGGCCGCGTCGCCGAGTCGCTCGAGGACTCGGCGCTGCGTGCGGGCGAGAAGCTGCATGACGTCATACACGACGCCAAGGCACACGCCAAGACCCGCGCAAACCAAGTCGGCGCTTCAGTCACCGAGCGCCTGAAGACGAACCAAGAGCATGTCTCTGACACGCTCCGCAAAAACGCGCAGTACCTGCAGGAGAGTGCGAAGAGCACAGTCGACTCAGTGCGCCAGCGTGCAGCCGACAAAGCGTCCGAGGTGGCTTCGAGCGCGTACGACAAGGCCCAGCGGCTGCGCGGCGAGGGCAGCGAGAAGGCGGCCGAGTACTCGGCGAGTGCGCAGACGCGGCTGGCGGAAGGTGCGCAGAAGCTTCGCGATTCTTCGTCGTCCGCTGTCGAGTCAATCGACCCGCGCGCACGGGTGCGCCGCACGCGCAACCGCTTCCTCGTGCTCGGCTTCTCGGCCGTCTTCCTCTACGGCTTTGCGTCTGCGGTGCCGAACGCTATGGCGACATACGCGCTCGAGTCGGTGACGATCCAAGAGGAGAACGCCAAGCACAAGCGCAAGGTAGCCCAACGAGCGCGCGAAGCGGAGAATGAGTGAGCGCGCCGTCAACGTCCTGTGCGTGTTGTGTAGTCGACTGACTACTTGAGCGCTTGCTTCTTCATACAGTCTTTCAAGCGCTTGCTACTTGGTGGCGTCATTTGGCTCGGGCCGCTTGCTCGCTTCGTACAACAAAAGCCATCGTGGCTTCTTGCCGGCGTCCTTTTTGAGCGACACACGTCGCCTGCGCTTCGCCTCCAGCTTGGCGTTGACCCACGCGAGGTACTCGGCCTTCACCTCTGTGCGCCACTTACAGTACGCTTCTTCATCGAATGGCTCTCCTGGAGCGTCTGTGTCGTCGCTACTCCCACTGCTCTTGAACTCTGCACCGCCAGCCGCGTTCTCTTCCGCACTCGCGTCGGTCAATGAGCCAGTGAGACTGTGTGAGCTGCCGCGAGCCATCGCTCCGAGTCGCAACTCGTTCTTTGCAAGAGTGTCGATCCTGGCGTCAGGCGAGGTCGTGCGGAAACTGCCTTTCTGCGACCCGAAGCTGCCCGTCTTGGGCACGAGGCTCTTGCTGGACGCCAAGAAAAAGTTCTGTCTCCATAGTCAGTTCCAATACTTCCGACTCGCTCTTCTCTTGATAGAGCACCGACGGCCAATGCGGAAACGTAGGGACACGGATCGTACTTTGCTCGAGAAGCGGCTGAACCGGTTCGCCTCCATGAACATCCGCCGTTGGTGCTACCACGCAAGCCCAAACAAGCGTAGACGTCGTCAGCGACCGATCAATCTTCAGCCAAGCAGCGTTTTATACTCTACCAGCTCGAGGTCACTCGGATCGTCCGGGAGTGTCAGCGGGACGACCGTGTGCTGTTCGACGGTCACAAACCAAACTTCGGATCAGTCAACGTCGTACAGTAACGACTTCTGCACTTCGCCTCGAATGCGAACAACTCACACTGTTGCGCCGC
Organism: Globisporangium uncinulatum; assembly: GCA_023333755.1. Taxonomy (NCBI): domain Eukaryota; phylum Oomycota; class Peronosporomycetes; order Pythiales; family Pythiaceae; genus Globisporangium; species Globisporangium uncinulatum. Next base: position 14,538 of record JAASFJ010000122.1, on the reverse strand, counting down.
TTCCAGAGCGGAAGCTCCCCTTCGGCCCCTGAGTCGTCGCCAGCGCTGCCAGACTCGCGAGCAGAGTCGACGTGGTAGTCAATGAGGTCGCCATAGTCTTCGTGGCCGTCAGAGGGCTCATCCAGCAGCTTCTCAGTGATCTAGGTGAGCAAACGCGGTCCGTCAGCTGTCAGATGTTTGCAGTCACCATGCCAGCAGCGACGCAACCAACAACAGCGCCTTACCGTCTCCAGGTCCTTGTAGCTGATGACGCGCGGCAAGCTCAGAAACGAACTCAGCGTCCGCACGAGGCGGTTCGCGGCCACCGCCTCATCGTGGCCGATTCGATGCGAGCTGCTGCTGTGGCTGCTGCTGCTGAGGTTGCTCGCGCTTGAGCGCATGCTGCCGATGCGACGAAAGCTGCCTCTCGTAGCCACCGCCTGCAGTGGCGACAGTGGCTTTATCAAGCCTTCAACGCCAGCGCTGCCTACGAACTCGTCGTCGATCGTCTCGAACGAGTCGTCGTCGTCATCGTTGTCGTCAAAGCCGTCGTCTTCGTCGTCAAAGTCGGCGTCCGAGTCGTCGTTCTCGGGCAAGACCTCCGCTGTGTTGTTGGCGATCTTGAGCAGCGCGATCGTCCGCGTCTCGCGGAGGATGCGGTCGATGTGGTCGTTGAACGACAGACCCGCGAGCTCATCGCTAACGTCGTTATCGACGAGCGTCGACTTTCTCGGCGCTCTTCTCTCGCTTGCGTCTGTGCCTGCGCCGTCGTCGTCATCGTCGTCTGAGTCGAAGCGCAGCGCTTGCTTCGCTTCTTTCGGTGACGAGTAGTACCCTGTTAAATGGACAAGATGGAACGTGAGTAGTGTGCTCGCTCACAGGACGGTAGGGAAGACGCTGATCGCGTAGCACTGCTTACGGTAGCGCAGTCCATTGATCTGCTCTAGCGCCTTGGCCACGCGCTCGTGTTGCTCCAGGTTCACTTCATCCGCCATCTCGACTGGTGCGTGTCAGTTACTTTGCGCCTGTTGGGCGCTGTGCATACTGCGGCCGCACGCGCGCCTTGGATCGGACTTGCTGCAGCGCCTGTAGCGTCTTCGGATCCAACAACCCAAAGTGGGCTTCAGAGTCCGCTTTCCGGAGGGCCGGTGGGGTCGCAAGGTCAGACTTGATCGCCATGACACTGTTACTTCGCCCGAGTTGCGACGTCAGAGCTATGTGATCTTTGTCGCCCGTCTTCCAAGCACCATCGTCGCTGTCAGCGTCTGTCGAGAGATCTCTGGACTGCAGTGCACTTTCAGCTGCTGAGAATGCACAAGTCGCTGACGTCACTGAGATCGAGGCGGAAGCCGTAGCAGTCCGAGATGCAGGTGATGGTGGGTCGTCGCCTGACGCACCAGTTCTTGGATCCCCAGACGCAGCACATCTGCTCGCACCTGGGGAGGCGACGATCGCTCGGAACTGCTCTTCGAGAAACTGGTTTCGCTGGCGCAGCTTCTTGACTTCGTTCACTGCAGCGCTACTCCCGGTCGGAGCTCGCGAGCTCATTGAATCGTCGCGATCTCCACCAATACCACGTTTGCTGCTGGCTGCCAGGTGCTCGTGTGCGCTATCAACGACACGCTTGGCGCTGCTGAGCACGCGCTTGTCCAGCTCTCCACGTAGGCGGTCGTGCGCATCCACGAGCTGAGCTTTCTCGACGCGAAGCAACCGATTCGTTTGTTTGTACCGATACTCGGACGCGATCATCTTGCGGATCTGCACGTGAAGGACCTCGATCTCTTTCTCCAAGACGTCGATTTGCTCCTTGTAGTGCTCCAAGAGGTACGGGTGGCCGTTCGCTTGAGAAGCAGTGGAAGTCGGGGCTGCAGCACCACAAGCACCACCACATGCTGAAGTAGCCCCTGTTGTGCCAGAACCGTCGATCATCGCGTTGCTGAACAGGTTCCGAGTCGACATCTTGGAATTCAGCTTGGAAGGCGAGTGTCCGCAAGACACAGTCCCTGTCGTCGAAGACGACGTCGGCTGCGCCAGTGACGGCGTCTTGATCTTCTGGAGCGCCGTGAAGAGCTTGTTGTACTCGTCTTTCATGTGACGGATGCGTGCGTCGCGCTCTTTGAGCGCCGCTTTCGTGCGAAGCAGCTCGGCTTCGGCCTCGCTGAGCCGGCGCTTACACTCGTCTGCTTGCGCTTTTGTCCGCTTGAAGTCCTTGTTGAGCTTCTCAAACTCCTGCACTTGCTTGTTCAGGCGTAGACCTACAATGTGTTGCTGTAGGCGCTGGGCTTCGACACGCCACTCTTCGTTCGCACCTTCGAGCCGAACCACCTTGGTTTCATACTCGCGCAACGCACATCGCAGCTTCTCTGCGTCTGCTGGCGTCGTGATGGTACTGGTACTGGAGGTGTTGCTGCTGCTTTCTGTGTGAGCTGTCGCTGGCAGCGAGAGGCCGCTCGAAGGGTTCGCTGCACTGCCGCTATGGAGATCGTCGAGCAGCTTCCGCTTCTCCTTGACAAGGTCCGCACAGGTTTGCTTCAGCGTCTCCATCTACACACAGCTCGCATGATATCAGCCTTCGTAACGTCGCAGCGCCACCATCGTGATGTACAAGCGCTCCAGCTGAACCCACCTCCAGCTGCTGCTGCTGGGCATGCTGGACACTCGCTTCGTCGTGAGCGCGGAGCTTGTGCAGCTCACCACTCAGTTGCTCCAGACAGTATTTGTATTGACGATCAACCCGCCGGCGTTCGCTCTCGCTGGCGTCACCTTGCCTTGCGAGTGTGTCGATCTGCGCTCGCAGGGCGTCGTTCGCACCCTTGAGCCGCTGGAGCTCGTGTTTCGAGCTGTGCTCCCGCGCTTCGTTCCGAGACGCGACAGCGCTCAGAGAGCTGCTGAGGTGCTGGTGCTGCTCACATTGCGTCGCAAACTGGATGCGCAGGTGCGTGCGCAACGCGTTAAGCAGCGAGATCGGGTCGCCGTCTGCCTTGCGCAGGAACTGCTCCTTGCGCTTCTGTCGCGCGAACGCCGAGTCAACGAACAAATCCTGTTGAGCCTGCTGCTGCTGGGACGGATCGCATGTGACGCTCGTGTTGCTGCTCCGGTCCATCACTTCCATGAAGAAGTCCACAAGCGCGGCTTCGAGCCGGCCGAGGCGCTTCAGTTTGATCTGCGCGGCATTCAACCGATCGGCTAGGTGCTTCACCTGTCCGGATCGAGGGCAGGTGAGATGAGAATCAACCGCGTCAGCGCCCGCAGTCCATACTACTAGCCTCGTTAGAGGACGGAATTCAACGAACCTCAGAAGGGGGAGAAGATGGCGACGGCAGCACCATGGCGACCGACTCGGAGCGCTCCGGCAACCTCATGTCGCGCTCCAGTGAGCAAAGGTGGGAAGCTATTCGAGGAGTCAACACAGACACTGGCACAACAGACCGTGTTGATCGTTACTGTTGAAGAAACACGTCCTCCTGTAACACGTGCCTAGTGGTTGCCCGCGACCGAGTCGATCAGGAGCGGGTAGCCTGAGTCGAGTGGGATGTGCGTGTTGCGAATGCTCTGGCAGATCGCCGGGATGTCCGTGTACGGGTCGAGAAAGTCCGAGAGGAAGACGAGGAGCTGGAAGTCGCTGATGCGCTTCACGTACTCTTCGCTGCGGTAGCGCTGGAGCTGCTCCTTGAGCGCCGAGCGCGAGCGGACGCTGTCTTCGCGGTTGAGCTTTGGGAAGTCGCACTTCATCCCCGACTCGTGCGTCGCCACCGGCACGACGCACAGAAAGAAGTTGTTGTCGATTGTCGGTGCCGCTTTGGCTTCCACGAGCGCCGTGAACGTGGCAGCGACGCCACAGCTCTTTGGGTCCGCTTCGTGCTCCACGAGCGCGCCGACGCTAAACATCTCGACGCACTGGTCGCTCACTTGGAACGCTTCGAACGACGCCTGGCCGTCCTTGTCGAGCGTCACTTTGAGCGTGACAAAGAGCGACTCCTTGCCGCCAGCATCCGCTTGCAGCTGCGCTGCTAGCATCACTTCGTGTGCAGAGAAGTGGAACGCTTCGTCCTCCCGTGGCGGGTGCGAGAAGACCCACCCGACCTTCTCGCGGCCAAGCGCCTCCGCGACCGCATCCACCCGGTCAGCGTGCGGATCGTCGAGCACCTCAAAGCCATGCGGCGTGCCGTGCTGCGGCGGCTCGTAGATAAAGTCCACAGTCACCTCTTTCGTCTCGGCGTCCACCGAGCCGTAGAGCCACCCACAACGCGACTGCTGGAACGCGAACTGCCGCAAGTACGCCTGGAAGTTGTTGCAGCTCGCGGCATCGAGCACCACTTTCGTGACGTGCGCGCTCTTCTGCGCACTGATTTTGTACTCGAACTGCGCGTCCATGCGCATGAACTCGCCGAGCGTCCAGTGCATCTTCATGTCGCGTAGCGCCTTGAGCCCCGGCCGGAACGCGCTCCGCTCCGCGCTCTCGTGGTGCGCGACGTGCGTGATCGTGCCATCCGCTGCCACTTTCGTGCCCACGACAGCACCCGTGGTTACGAGCTCGCCGTCGTAGTCGAGGAAAAGCAGGTCGCCGTGGCGCACACCGAGTGCCGCAAGCGAGTCCCGGTCGTCCACGGGCCGCGCGTGATGCTGGTCGAGCGCCAGACGCTGCGTCGCCGCCGTGATCGCGTGCTGCGCCTCCACCCAGCGCTTCACGTCTGCGATTGTCGCTGTTGGCGCCAGGTCAGGCACGCGCCACGTGCCGTTCTTCGAGCGCACACGCACGAGCATCTTGGAGCGATCAATGACTCAAGCTGAGGTTCTGTGTGGGGCGAATTTGGATCCCACAGGACACTTCTCTCCTGTGACAGGAGAGAACTTTGAGCGCTTTTTTTGAAAGAAATTGCAAAATTGATCAGACTTCGACTTTGTATGTGAAAATAAACGAGAAAATAATTTATGTAGCCATTCCGGACTGGGTTCTGTCGAAGTCGGAGCTGCACTGTTGTATTCGTTCAAACCTGCGGACGCCACGCACGTACGTCGTCCATGTTTCACTTGTTTGTTCATCAGAGCCTCGTTCTGTGCTCAGCACCACTCGAGTCAACGAACGTCCGAGCTACGGAAAATAGTGTTGAAGCTGGCAAAGGGAGCAGCGAGCAAGAACGCGAACTAGCAGCTGACTGTTCGAACTTTAGAGCAACTTGAACTCGCCACATGACTCGCATTCACGCAGAGTCCATGAATGGGGACACCTTCGCGATCAGATGTGATCTCCCGAGTCACCAAGTCAAGTCTGTTTAGTTCTGCATGGCTTGCACGTTTCCACTGTATGCGGTAGGTTTGACGACTGGTCTGTCGACATGTCGACATGTGCACGCATGTCTGCGTGCACAAGCGAGAACGAGCTGGTCGCTCTTTGTATTGCATGTCAAAGGTTGGTGGAAGAGAGCGAGGGAGTCGTCTGGTCGTCCCAAGCGAGTCAGACGAATTCTTCTCGTCGCATCGATTGGTCAGAATTCGGTCCTCAATAGACAGTGATTGGCTAGCGGGATAAAGGTCGCCCGAAGGTCGCTCGAAGGTTGCTCGAAATGCGCTGCTCTCGCCCATCAGTTGCCGCAATTGCAGCTCCTTTGAGACCTGGAGGGTCAGGTGTGCCGCCGCTGCTGCTCCAGTGCCAGCGCTCTGAGCGCGCACCTTGGCATTCCGAAAAAGAACCGGACAGCACCACCGGTCCCTTTACTCCTCTTCGCCGCCCGCTCCGCCCACCCCACACCACCATGGTCAGCGTCCAGCGCAACGCTGTCGACATGCTACTGCTCGGTGCACTGCTCGTGACCGCCGTGGTGTTCACGCGCCGGCGCTCAGAGCAGATCCGACAGGGCGGCAAGCTGACGAGCGCTGTGGCCTCGGATGCGCGCGAGCTCGAGCTCGTGAAGGACATTGTGTACATCAACAATTCGGTCGGTCAAGGCTCGTTCAAGCTGAACCGCCGCATCCGTACGCTCAACGAGGAGGGCAACCAGATCCTCGTGGTTGGCGTCTGCGGCGGCTCCGGGTCCGGCAAGACCACGCTCTCGCGCGCCATCATGACCGATTTCGGCACCGAGCGCGTGACGTACCTCTCACACGACTACTACTACAAGGACCTCGGCCACCTCACGATGGAGCAGCGCGCCGAGCACAACTTTGACCACCCGGACTCGCTCGAGACCGACCTGCTCGTCAAGCACCTCCGTCAGCTGCGCGCTGGCAAGCAGGTGGAGGTCCCGTCGTACGACTTTGGCACGCACTCGCGCTGTGCAGAGACGACGCTCATGAAGCCCAATAGCGTGATCCTCGTCGAGGGCATTTTGATCTTTGCCGACCCAGAGCTCGCGGAGCTCATGGACATCAAGATCTTTGTCGAGACGTCCGCGGACATTCGGCTCGTGCGGCGGCTGCGGAGAGACATGGAGGAGCGCGCGCGTACGGCCGAGTCGGTCATGAACCAGTACATGAAGACTGTGCGGCCGATGCACATGATGTTTGTAGAGCAGTCGAAGCGCGTGGCCGACATTATCATCCCGCACGGCGTCAACTCGGTGGCGCTCGACATGATTATCTCGCGGTTACATAGCTTCACGTCGAGTGCGAGTGGCAGCGAGCGCTCGGACTCGGTCGGCGACGCCGACGACCTGGCAACGAATGCGGCAGCTGCGTGAGCGGGAAACCGAATAGAAGCCAGCCAGGCAGTACGTGCAGCCAGCCAGCCAGTCAACGTGCCAGCAGAAACAGGAGCGTCGAGAGCATTGAAACATTCAGGAGATGCGTGATGACGAGCGAGCGAACGTACGTACGCGCTGTTGAATGTTGCGAATCGTGTCTGAATGTGCCACACTACTGCGCGGACGCTTAACGCCCACAAACTACGACCTACAACTACGACCTACAAGCGAGATGGCGAGCGCCACATTGTGGCTTCCGTCGTGCCGAAGGGAATCACGCGTGCTGGCGGTAGCCCTGGTCGTCCATGCCCTCCTCCATCACGCTCTCGTCCACGCGGAAGAGTTCCATGTCCCAGATCGGATCGCTGCATCGACAGCCAACGACCGTGCCGCAGTCGCACCAGTCTCGCGAGTCTGGCGACGGTGTCAGTAGCTCCTCGTGGTCGTGATCGCGGTGTTTGTGCTGCTGGAGGTGGTCCGAGTGGCAGTGGCGAGTGGACGAGCTGGGCGGCATCGCGTCGGTCGGATCTGCCGCAGCTACAGTGAGAAGGAAGAAGAAGACGCTGAAGGCAATGTGAGCGCGCATTTGTGCCAGTTGGTTCACTTTTCTTCGTGTGGCAGAACCAGAAGAGACAAGAAATGTGAACATTCATGTTCTTGCAGGTGACGTGTTGCATGAATGGGTTAAAAGATTGTTAACCCCTTCCTTTCGCTCATCGACGTCCACAATGTCCGCGAGTCCCCCAACGCGGCTGCAGACGCCTAGAAAGCTCTCGCTGCAGGTGACCCACCCCGTTGGTCGAAGTCAGTCAGCACACTCCCCACGATCAGGCGCGCGCGATCACCGCCTCCAGCTCCTCGACGGTGCAGACGTGGAAGCCCTTCTCGCGCGTCACGATGGCCAGCTCGACGTTCGACTTCGTGAGCTTCTCCTCCATGTGCTGCTTGAGCGACGCGATCGCTAGTGTCTCGGCCTCAACGATCGTCATCGTCTCCGAGTAGCTCTCCTTCAGGTTATTTAATGCGCCTTCCGAGCCCGAGCCGATCGCGTGCGCTCGCACCGGCACGTACGTCCCCGACGGGTCGGACGAGTAGAGTTGCGGCCCAGCGTCGTCCACGCCCGCGAGAAGCAGCGCGACGCCGAACGGACGGCTCATCTTCTGCTTGTGGTTGTTCTCGTCCGAGCCCTCGCCGAAGCTCAGCGCCAGGTCGCAGATCGCCTGCGTCAGCGCGTGCACGCGGATCTTCTCGTTGTACGAGAACCAGTGGTTCGTCGCTTCCACGCGCGCGTGATCGATCAGCGTCTGCGCGTCGGCCGTGATGCCGCTCATCGCCGCACCGACGTGGCGGTCGATCTCCATGATCTTCTCGATGCTGCGGAACGACGACAGCGCAGCTGGTGTGAGCGAGTGCCCAGCCCAAGACTCGCTCGCTACCATAAACCCAGTCGAGAGACAACAACGACGTCAACACAAGAGCGCGGTTGCACATACCTGCCAGGCTCCAGCAGCGGTGACGTCAGACGCTTCTCAACCGCAAGCACGACGCCCTCTTTCGTGCGGATGCCAATCGCCGTCGTGCCCATCTGGGCCGTTTCACGCAACGAATCACCACGCACGCAGCTTTCATGTGAGCTCATTCAATCACGCCAGAGGAACACAAAAACATGCGATGCAGCCACCAAGAAGGCGTTCAAGACACGAGAGATTCACGCATGCGCGCGTACCTTGATGGCTTCGATTGCGTATTCGACCTGGAAGATGCGTCCTTCCGGCGAGAACGTGTTCACGCCGCGGTCATACTCGGTGCTGAAAAGGGTACAGACAACCACAAGCAGCGACAGTGAGATAGAGAGAGCGTGTGCGCTACGAGGAGTTGGCGCTACGAGACGCACTTGTTCTGGAACATGTCGGTGGCTGCTTGCGACTTCCTCCTGTGGCCGGGTTGCTGCGATGCGATCTGCGCGATTCCTCCCCTCGATATCTTCGAGCAGTACCGTGTATGACAGCCTCAATATTAATTGGTCATTTGCTATAATATTTCGGAATTAGATGAACAAGAGTACAGTGACGAACCCGAGGACAAAATCACAATCGATCCACGGTACAAACGAGATGGTTATTGGGCAATTGGACTCGGAGCACACATGTCCGATCCTGAACGAGGCGTCGCCAACAGCAACGCTGCACAGTACTGGGCATCCATGACTTTTTCAACCTTTTGTTGGCTGCAGTCATAAGCTGGCACTGCCTTCGAAGTAGTGCAAAGTGCTCAATGCGTTTGCGACACACGTTGTGTGAAGATGCTGGCGCACACGAGGTTTGAAGCCGGTTCAGACTCGGATGTGCATGGAGGCAGACGATCTGGACGACGACGAGATAGACGTGAGTGCGAGCATGTTGTACTTCTCGTTGCCAGCTTACAGGTTTACGAAGATCAAGAGAACTGGCAGAAGCCGAGACGCTGGGGCGCGAGAAGGCGACAGAGGTTGCCACCACCACCAGTGTGAACAGACGGCAGTTGCACAAGATCAGCCAAGAGCCGCATTTTGCTTGCGTCCGATGGATATTGACGACGAATAGGTCGGCAAGAGTCGGCAACATGTGCTGGTCGGAAAGTCCGGGTTGAACACGAACTGTTGCTGCCACGCCAGTGCGCCACTTGCAATTCCGCACCCAAGCACGCACCACTCGACCTTTCCTTCCAGTCGTCGATCGCCTTTAGCATCTCCAGATCAAGAAAACCCCATGAGAATGGCGACATCCACTTTCGATGCACACGTGCGCGAGCCGCTGCCCAAGGGCTCGTTCCTGCGCTGGATGCGCGTGCAGGAGCGCCAAGATGACGCTGTGCGCGCGATCCAAGCGGCCGTGCGCAGCAAACTGTTGTTGACGGCGGTTGCGGTCGATGGCCTGTCGAGCAGCAAGGTGCCACCGCCGACACTGGCGAGCATAGCATCCACTTACAGCTCGAAGGGCGAGTCGTCAGCAACGTCCTCTTCGGATGAAGCCGACGAGGAGCACGAGCATCTCGAGGTGTTTCTTTGGCACGGCGCTGTGTTCGGAGCAGAGCTTGACGAGTGTCCAACCACGGGTTTTCCGCGCGTTGTTAACGACGCCAACTGCAACGACTCCCTTCCGGGGATGTGGAACGTGCGCAATGGGGACTTTCTCGTCTCGGTGAACGACGCGAGCACGCACCGCGCGCACATGTCGATGCGCCAAGTAGAGCGGATCCTGTGCGACGGCGTGCGGCCAGCAGTGCTCCGCTTCCGCCGTCCCGGCACCAACGAGATGGAGAAGCGTGTGATGACGCGCGCACGCCGCCTCGCGGCGCCAGGTCGTCAAGAGCAGCTCCGGCGGCGCGAGCGGCTCGAGCAGTCGCTGAGCTACATCGTCTGGCGCGAGGAGGATGCGTCGCTCGGCATTGGGCTCAAGCCGGACTCAAGTACGCCGTACCCGGTCGTGTCGGAGGTGGGTGACTGCGGTGCTGTGGCCAAACAAGCCAAACGCAGCCCCGTGCAGCTCGGCGATCTGCTGCTCTCGATCAACCACCTCGACGTCTCGCAGATCGGCGTGAAGAGAGCCGTCGACATGCTGCAGTTCGCGCCGCGGCCGCTCGTGCTCACGTTCCGGCGAAGCGGTCAGGTGGCTCGCGAGGCGCGCTGTGTTGACTTGTAGGTGCGGGTCCAATAGCCTCTGTGACTGCAGCACAGTGGACCCGGACGCCAGAAGGTATTTATTGCGCGCGCAGGCGTGTATCGAGACGGGTGATAAATGTACTGAAGCGCTCGTCGACAGAACAGATTCGGCGACGAGGCGAGGCTTCCTGTGAGCACATTCCGACGCAAGTGGGAGTGCCTCGTGTGAGCGCCTCGCTCTCTTCGGGAAACTATCCAGGACAGCCGCAACGTGTCACGTGACATTGCTGTTGATGCTGGTTCCCGTTATCAGCTCCCATCAGATTTTGAATGACTCAGATTCGGAGAGTTTGGAGACTGATGTGATGGATGATGTGCTCAAGCGGCATAAATTAGGTGGTCGGCTCTCAATGGCACGTGTGATAAGTTACAGTACCGCCCCGCTCACTCGTCCTCGGCGCCAAAGCGCACGAGCACAGCGGTCAAGTTGTCCATCGAGCCCCGCTCCTTCGCGCTTTCCAAGAGCTGGCGGCAGATAGGCAGCGCCTTCTCGCCCGCAGCCAGTCGCTCCGACACGAACTGTGTCAGCTCTTCGTCGCGGAACACGTCCGAGACGCCGTCGCTGACGAGCACGAGGAACGCGTCGTCGCACACCTCTACCGACTCAGTGTGCGGAGCGCTCGAGATGAAGGGCTTCTCGTCTGCCTGTCCGAGCGCACGCGTGACTGCGACGACGCCACCGACGCGCTTGTTCAGGATGATGCCCTTCAGCGCCTTGATACGCTTCACCTCGTCCTCGTTCGTCGCCTTGTGGTCGACCGTAAGGCGCGACGTCTCGCCGTTGCTGAAGAATACCGCGCGCGAGTCGCCCACGTTCGCGACGTGGAACATTGTGCGGCCGTTGTAGCTGCGGACGAGGCACGTCACAGCGGTCGAGCCAGATGTCCCAGACTCGTCAAACGCCTCCAGCTCCTTGTCCACCGACGCAAACGCCTCCGCGTAACAGCGCTCAATGTCCTCGGCGCTCAGCACGTCCGCGTCAATGTCCGTGTACTCGAGGCTGCTCGAGGTCGTCGACGTGCTCTGGTTGCTCAGCTGCGAGTCCCGGAGGCGGCTCGTGTGGAACCTGCTCTCCAGCAGCGCTGACAGCCTCGCGTGCAAGTGCGCGGCAGCGTACTTGGCGCAAAAGTCGCCGCCGTGACCGTCGTACACGGCAAAGAAGCTGCTCTTCACCGGGTCGCCTGGGAACGCCTTGTACTTGGGGATCACGACACACTCGTCCTCCATGTGCTTCCGGAACCTGCGGTTCTGCGTCGACACGGCGCCGAACTCCTTCACAACAGGGCTCGGCGGCATAAACTCCATCCAGCTGGCATCGGATGGACTGTCGCCCTGCTGGTGCTTGCGCGCGTGCGAGCCATCGGTGCGGAATTTGATCGAGTTGAGCGCGGCAAGTGGGCCCTGGTACGCTTTTACGCCGTGGCTCTGTGGCTCTTGGCTGTGTGGACGCTGGCGCCGACCGACGCGCCAGTGCGGCTGTACAGCGTTCCCGTTTCTTATCGGTGTCACTGAAGGCGCTGGAAGCGTGTTGGCGCCGGCAGTGGGTATGTACGGCTGCCGCTGGTAGTTCGGATGATGGCGCGAGTGCTGCGAGGCGGTGGCACCCATTGGGGCAGCGGATGGAGGCGACGGCGACGTGGCCGTTGAGGCGGAGAAGTAGGAAATGGTGGCGCGGTGTGTGTGGGCTGCGGGCTGGCAGCGCGCGCAGCTCGTCGGTCGGTTAAGTCGGTTGTCGAGAGAGTGCGGTTGTGTGTGTGGTCGTGGGGTCTGTGTGCAGGAGCTGCCGTTTTCGTCGCCTGTTTTACTCGTTGCCAGTGAAAAAACTCGGTGCAGCGCGTCGATTGGTCAATTGGCTTGCTGAAGCCCTACCCTCGCACAGAGCTGCTGGATTCATTTGTCAATCCGGACGAATTATTTCGGCCTGCCACAAACACACAAAAAGGCTGTCAAAAGACAGTCACAACAACAAAAACAAGTGAGACAGGAATCAAATGCCGCATCGACATCGCTCCCGATTTCACACACAAGTTGCTCGGATGCATGTGTGTGTGCATGCTTGTTGGCTGAGATGGACGGGTTAAGCCGCGAGTGCGGTCGCACATTTGCTGACGAGTGTGCTCGCGCTCGGAAATGTGCTTGGCGCGGACGACCAACGCTGTCTGACGTGTCTTGTCTCTGCTACGCGCAAGGTTGATTCCACAGTTGATTCATCGAGCTTGGCTTACGTCTCCAAGCAGCAAACGTGCAAGCGCGCGCTCATGTCCAGGGATCTCACTGACGCTCTGTGGTGCGTTCTCCGACGTGCTGGCTGCGTGTCGCTTTCTTCTTGGAGGACCATGAGGTGGTGAGGAATGAGGACCCTCTTGATACAGTATCTGTCTGGCTGCTGGCCAATGACGCATGAGCGACGCGTGGGGCGTCATTGCACTGTCGACGCTGTCGACGAAGATTCGGTCCCTATGCGAGCTGATGAAGCCACCCAACAAGTACTCTCCGCAAGCATGCTTTCTCTTGCATTCCTTGGTGAAATCCTGACCTTTTGCACGTTTGATGTCAAGCGCCGAGCTCGACAGTAGTGTGAGTGCGAAAGAGGAGCACTCACGCAGCGAGACAATAAAGCACTCGAGGAGAAAGCAAGACCGCATCAAGACCAATGACCCTCGTTACAATATCAAGAAGCACGATGTGCATAAGATCCGAGACTGTACGTTTTCGTCGATGTTGCGTTGGCAACTTGGCAACTCAGTGAGCACCGCATGTTATACTGCTTCAGAAATCAATGAAATGAGGATGGGAGGGGGCAACACGAATTGGAGGCGAGAGCTGGAAACAAACAAACAGCGCTGTGCACCAGTTGGTTCAGCTGTGATTGCCACGCAATTCAATCATGTCGCGCTCTCTTGGCGATGACGGTGTGCACGATCACTTGACTTCATTCGAGTTGATCGATCGGCCAATTGAAGTCGAATGAGCGAGCTCCTTTCGAGTTCTCAGCACCTTTGCTACGGAGATACAGTACAGATTCATCAAGCTCTTCTAAACGGAGGTGCCTATGTGGGTGGTGCACTACGAAGAAGACAGCGGGTCGTTAGCGATTTCACCTTGCACCATGACGAGCGAGACTGCCTTCTGCCCACATTCGCTTCGCGATGCCAATAGCTTCAGGAATAATGGGTGATCTCTCTTCTTGCTGTCGCTCGCACGAAAGCAGATGTGCACATGTAGGATGGCGAAGGGTGAAGGGTAATCGAGATTCACGGCCATGACTTCTGCACTGACTGGTACAGTACTGTACCAGCAGATTCAAAGGGTCACAGCATTTTCTGCTTGGTGCAAAAGAGCGAGATATCGATCTTCGCACTTTGTGAACTTCGTGACCAAGCCGAAATTGCTGCGCTTGTCTCACAAGAAGCTGATTCTAAACTTCAGAATCTGAAGTTCTTCAGTATTGTTGCCGTCGCCACCAGGTGACCAGACGCGAAGACGTGGCCGCGTCTTGTGGAAGTCCATATCGCGCACAGCGCACTGGTGCTCGTCGAAGTGATTGAGGAGAGTTTCCATGCGACAGTCCCAGAGCTGGACGCCAGGCACAACAACCGCATTCCATGAGGTCATCCAAGACCATTAAGTTGACAACACCTGACAAAACCGGCACAGTGCGAGTTTCAATGCATCTCTTTCTCTCCACTAAGAGTGATACTACTGTAGTACATGAGTAAGGAGCGCACGACACCAATGCACTAGTACTAGTATTCCAGTCGGTTGTCTGTCTGTGCTACTTCCTTTGTCACTCGATCGTGCATCCTTCGAGAGGCTCACGAGGAGGCCCAGGAACATACTCCTGATAGTAAATTTATTTGTACAGTGGTACACTAGTATTATTGATGTTACAGTGCGGGCGAAAAGTTTATGAACACTCAGTTTTTTTCACCACAAGGTAGTTGTGCCCGTCTTCGCCGGGCATGAAGTAACCAATTTACAAAAGTGATCACAGAAGAATCATATTCAGCCTCTTAAGCAAGCGACTGACTTGCAAACGTAATATGCATTAACGGAGTACACTTGGGTACACGACGTTCCGGACGCAAACTTGATCCTGCTCTTCGTGGACGTCGTGGTCGATCAGGATTTTGACGTTGGCGCGCGCCGTGACCCTTGACAGCGCGACGTAAAGTTGCC
>JAASFJ010000121.1:0-39803 GCA_023333755.1 Globisporangium uncinulatum | reverse complement strand
GGAAACTGGATTTGTTGGACCGGCTTCATTTGGCCGGCCCTAAAAAAAGGCCACCCTCCAACTTAATAGAGGGCGACCTACCAAACTAATAGACTCTTAATCTGATCCTACGTGGTACACTAGCCTACAAAATGCAATATGCAGAAAGCTAAGCTGAACCTCGACCGGATAACCGGGCCTTGTCCGGATACGCTGCGAATTTCCCTTTCGGGTCTGGCGCGCGCGCGGGCGCACTATTTCACACAGGACAGCCTGATGTTTAGGATTTACTTGAACCAGGCTCAGAATCACCCTCCCCTAATCGCCACAATTGGCGTTTCAGCCAGAATCAACTTAGACCAGGCTCTCACTACGACACGCGTGTACGAGAACGCGGTCGGTGTCGAATCGACCGCGACTGCCTAGATGCTCGACCTGTCAGGGCTACGCGAACCGTAAGTTGGTTATTGCTGTCGGTGAGAAGTTTGACCAGCGACAATCAGTTTATAGCTATGGTCACTCTACTTTCTTGCCAACTGCTGCGCCTCTGCATCGAGCGCCTTTGCTGAAGGCAGCAGCGGAAGCAGCGACATCGTCAGCAGATAGAGTTACATCTGCTGGTGGTGCCGTTGCTTTCTCTGCATTTGTTGCTACACGTCCTGGACTGAGTCTCTACAGTATCTCCATTCTCGACCTTCAGAGCTGCTCAATCTCACAACTAAAAACAACTTTACAAACAGACAACTCAACGTCACAAACAGACAACTTGCCTTTTTATTCCGAGTCGGATATGGCAAGTGCCCGGATATGACAAGAGTTATACGGTACTTCTTCCGCCCCAAAAAGATTGACACGTTTCGAGTTTGACGTTGTCCAAACGGGCCAAAATCTCACAGAAGACAAACTGATTGGACAAAGATGCACAGCTCTATTTCGGTCAAACACACCGACTCAATATCTCCACGAAGACCACAAAGATCGTGATCGACGACGACTTCAAGAGGTAGTCTACCCTGCCTACGTAAGTTCACTTTCTTCGCGTGTAAAATCTTATAGTTGTTGCCACCGTCCTCTCGAATGATCTCCACTAATACGTGACGAAGGGTGATGAACGTGTTGTCTAGAGTCTCGTCCGAGAGAACCTCTAATGCCTCTCGCACCCGCGCCATCAACTCGTCGAAGCTGCACGTGTTGCGCTTGAACTGATCGCTCTGAAGCGCACTGAAGAACCCATGGTCCAACACGTTGAGATCAGGCGACTGTGGCGGCTGACACTCGACGGTGATATGCAAGCCAGACGTGGCAGAGATGGCAACAAAATCAGCGCTCTTAACTGCTCGGTGCGGGCTTGCGTTGTCGTGTTGGGGGGTGATGTGACTCCCGCTCCACTTCCGCCACTTCGGCACAATGGCTGGCACCATCTCAGTCATGATCATGGCCTTGTACGTTTCCTTGTTGGCCGGCAGCGGCCTCGTCTCAAGAGTGCCGGCTTGCCGGTTGCGACTCCTACGACGAGCTGGTGTTTCCTCCGCGAACGGCCAAATCCCGACGAGCCCATCGAAGGAAGTGCCTGTCGCTGGGTCAACACGTGGTCGTACGACCGCGCAATGGAACATGAGCTGAGGAATGTGGGACTTGTGCCGGGTGTACTGATGAATGTCCGGCTCGGTCGGCGTGAGACAGACCCGACGTCTGGTCTTCTTCACCAGAAACCATTTCCTGTCAAGGTGGACTCGGTCAAACATGGTGGCGGCATGCATTCCGGCCGGCGTCGAGACGAGGAGCGATGTCGCAAAGTCAATGCGCGCTCTCTTTTGCTCACTTGTGAGAGAAGGTTTGAGAGTGACGGTGTGCGCTCGCAGCAGGTTGTTCGCGACGTCTCGCTGCAGAGTCGAGCGCGGAATGTCGATCGCTGCTGAGAGGATGCGCAGATCGCCGCGCTTCTTCAATAGAAGGGAATGCACCCTCTCTTGCATGCTCGCAACAAATGCGTCGTCTGGTCCATGACTGCCGTTGTGATGGGCACGCGAGGAGAACGAGACGCCGCCAGCAGCGTCCTTTTGTTCACATAAAGTCTTCCACAAGCGCTTCACGGTCCGCAGCCCAATCTCCCACCTCCTACTCGCGTTCTTGAGCGCGCCATGTTGGAGGCGCCCCATGTTGCTCGATGCGAGCAGCTGCATCACTAGCACTGCCTTCTCCTCCTTTGTCAGCTTCTTATAGTGGTGCTTGAGCGTCAGCGCCGCCATGCTGTCCACCAGTTCCGCCATCCGTGCAGGCGATCGGATTATGAGAGTTGTTTTTTTGCCTCCGACGAGCAAGTCAGATTCGTGAATTTTCAACCAATCAATTTGCTTTGAACTCGAAGTTGAGTGAAAACGCACAGAATCTGCCACAGAAAATCAGCAAAAATCCGCGCAGAGTTGGTGATTACAAAGGTGCCTTCAGGTGAACGCGAGTCGCTCTGGATC
This sequence comes from Globisporangium uncinulatum, assembly GCA_023333755.1. Classification (NCBI taxonomy): domain Eukaryota; phylum Oomycota; class Peronosporomycetes; order Pythiales; family Pythiaceae; genus Globisporangium; species Globisporangium uncinulatum. Next base: position 37,353 of record JAASFJ010000121.1, on the reverse strand, counting down.
ATTTTTTAGAGCGAACTCTGTCAATCATGCCAATCTTTTTGGGACGGAGGTAGAAGTCCATTTCCAACCACTCCCCATTCTTTTCACGCGAGCAGAATGAGCTCTGGGTCGAACACTGCAGTGTTCTCCGCAAAGCTGCGCTTCGAAGCCGCTGCCATCTGCGGCGTCGGCGCTGGCGACGCGCACGCGTCCTTGAGAAGCGCGTCAATCTGGGCCGCAGACATGCCATTCTCACACAGATCCACGAGGACACCAGCGTACTTGAGACTGTAGCTCGTGAACCCGCGGCCAATGTCCGGGTCGCCGCTGTGGCGGCCAGCTGTGCGTCCACACCGCACTTCAAACGACCGCCGCGCTTGCTCGTGGCACTCAAACACCTCCAGCTCACGCGGCTGCACCACCAGTGTTTGGTGCGTACGTGCAGTGTACAACGCCTGGACCGTCTCAAAGAGCGCATCGTCGCTCTCTCGGGCACGGATCCGGTCCACAACGCCGTCTGCGAGCGTCCGACGAGCAGGTCCTGACGGTGCACGGAGGTACTTGTAGAACGCAAGCACGAGGTCAATGTCGTGTGCATCCACTGCTGAACTGGACGCCGTCACAGCCCCTGGTACTGGCAGCTGAGATGACTCTGAGTGTGTCATTTTACTACCCGATTCACTCGCGTCGCTTGCATCGCCCACGTCGTAGTTCGACTGGAAGTTCCCGACAATCTCTTTCGGGACGCGCTTCGCACCGAACGCGTGCACGTGGCTCTTGTTCGTCGCTTTCTTCACGCGCTGAAACTGCTCCATGAGCGACTCGGTCGACAGGTCGGTCAAGTCGCTGTCTTCCATCCAGTTCACAGAGTAGAGGTCTCCGAGACACGTCCCGAGCTCCTTGCCGTTCACAACGTCCGCCGGCGGACAGTACGTGCCCCACGACGGTTCGAGTCCGTTCGCAGCAGTGGTTGCGAACGCATTGATTTTCTTGAGGAAGCGCGTCGAGAACATGGAGCCGGACTCGCACGCTTCCATGTAAAACACGAGCTCCTTGTACTTGTTCGCACGGTGCATCTGTTCGAGTGTATCCGCGAGCGTCTTGGCGCTCAGCTCTTCGCCGAGCGGGAAGACCACGAGGCCACGTGCGCCATGGTCGACAAAGTTCACAAACACGCGGTCGTTTTTCGAGCTTTCAAGCACGCGCCGACCGCCTGTAGCGCTGGCGTTCCCGAGCAGCACATTCACAAACATCGCGGGCGTTACGGCGTCGCCAGTGTACTCTGGCTCGCAGCCGTTGTAGACATCGACCGCTGGCTGGTCAGCGGAACCGCCTGCTGGTCGGTTGAAAAGCTGTCCTGGAAACGGGTTCTCCGCGTGCGCAGCCACGTCGTCGTACATCATGAGGATGACGTTCTCTTTCGGGATCCCGTGGCGCCGAACGACATGGTACGCGTGGCAGGCGTCCGCTTGGTGGCGGTAGTTTTCGTAGCCACGCGAGCCAGCGACGATCACGGCCCAGTGCTCTGCTGCAGTGCGCGGAGCGACGCACACAGCAACGGCGGTGACAAGGAGCTGTGCGAGCGCGAGGTGACGCATGATGTTCTTCCTCAAGCGTCTGATGTGAGAATGCCTTGAAAGGGTTGAAATCGACAGTACTACTCTGTCCCAGAAATCAATCGACATTGTGTTCGGAGAGCTGTTGCTAGAGATGGAGTGCGTCAAATCGAGTGCGGTTTTCTGCAAGAGTGACAACAGACACACACAAAAGCGTCCAATTTTTTTTAAAGGATTTGAATGCAAACCTTGTCCGCACAAACTGGAGGTGTTTCGACGTTATTGAGAGGCGAATGACAACAAATGCCCATAAATTGTCAAAACTTAGCGACAATTCTTGAAACTTAAGGGTCATGTAGAGGAAAACCTGTGTAACATCGTCGTTTTCGCAGATTCAAGCAATTCCAAGGGGCCAAGGAAATATCCAACGATCAGGAAAAGTGAGATTTTTCTCGAGGTGATTTTTCCAGCCAATCAAAATGTAAGAGAAAAATCTGCTTTTATTGGAGCAATACAAGCATCGTCCGAGCAGCGGACAGACAGATGAAATTCGCCACTAGGAAAGTAAAGACTGCGAACCCGCGGGAGATCGTACTCGTTGCCTCCCTTTGCCAGCAAGGCCAGTTCTAGCATCGCCTGTAACGTCAAAAAGCACTTCTCGAGCGTTCTAACATGAAGCTCGTCGTACGCTGCGCAGACCGCGTTGATGAGGTCTGGCACAGATTACGCCTGCGTCTGGTGCTGCAAACTCTGGATGGAATTGATAAAGTCCAAGACCAAGACGTTCACATCCGGAGACTTTGGGGGCTGTCGACGAATGCAGATTATCGGGAATTCGCCGCACACTGCTCGTTTTGCGGATCAGTAGGGTGCGGATTTATCTTGTTGTAGCCAAATCGTGCGTCGTCGGGCACCTGCATTGACACCACACAGTTGGTAACGCTACATTAGCTAGTATATCTGAAACACATTGCAGCAAATGACGGTACCAGGTATGCGTTCCATGATGGCCGGCAGCACTTTCGTGAGCAGCATGTTCTACACGTCTCGCGTGACTGCAGTAGGCTTCAACACGATGTCGCCGCGTCGCTGGTTTGCAGTGGTCCGCTGAACCGTGTGCTCCTCAATGAAAGAGAAGATCCCGAGCTTGCCAGTGAAGCCACTATCCGTCGCGTAGTTGAACTGCGGCCGCGCCACTGCCGCCGATAACATTACCTTCGTCTTGAAGCACTTGTTATGGCAGCTTCGGTACGGTGCTGGTTCCTCTGCAGAAAAGATGAAGTGCTCGGTGTTCTTGTGCACATAAAACCACTTTTCGACTACATGTACGCAGTCCAACATTGCCTGAACGTAGCGAGATCGCATGCCTGGTACAACGTCAGACACAGCTCCATGTAGACAGATAATGCGCATGTACATACCAATTCTCTCCTCTAGCATGTTCAGACAGAACTGCAAGCGCTTTCGCTTCGGCTCCTCTGTCAGCGACGGCTTCCTGTGCACCATCACCGCGCGCAACGGCTTCCCCTGGCTGATGTAGCGATATAGGGGGCGAGACTGACAGCAGCTGCAGTAGAGTGCACCGTCATGCGGTCACGCGGCGGCACCACCGCGACGCGCTCCTTCAGTTTATCTGCGCTGAGAGCGAGAGGGCGTCCGCGGCGCTCGTCCACAACCTCTCGCTCGACTTCGCGCTCGCCCTAGGCTCTTTTTATCGTGTGGTGGTGCCGTCCATAGCGCGTCGCTTTAGCGACCCATCTAGTCGTACTCGAGAGGCGAGAAACATCACTTTCCGGACGCGATCTGCATCGGTGACCTCGTTGCTGCTGTGCGTCCGCGTCATGTGACGCGAAATTGTGGGCGAGTGCGCGGTTTTTTGGTTGGTTGCTTGTTCAGATTTGATTGTGGACAAATTCATCCAATCAATGAAATAACCTCGAGTACGTGGACCACAAAACCGTTCTGTCCATTGCTTTTGGGGACAGAGTTGTACCAAGAACAAAAAGAACATTCTTGACTTTTGCAATATGATAATCTGCTTGAATGATCTTTAATTCGGATTGTGACATTACGTTGCTCAGAGCTAGTTTGATTTGCAAACTTGATGGGCTGTGTAAAGTAGACCAGAAACGAGTTGATAATTGATGGACTGTGCCAAGCAGCAAATCTTGAGAGAGCTTGGAGCGTCGAACCATGGCATGTGTGAAGAAACCGGTTTCGAAAAAGGTATATCGGTTTATCCACTTCTAGAGCCAACATCCGAAGGATGAGTTGGCAAATCAGCCCTTCACTCCAAAAATCTTCACAATTTCCGAAGCTTGCGTTGCTAAGCCTTCACAAATCCAGTTGGGCAACTTAAAATCTCCCCTTTCGTGAGATCTTACTGGCTAATAGTCAATTGTTTTTCATGTTTTTCTCATGGAAGGTCTCCAAAGGCTCAACCTCGAGCAATGCACAACAGATTCCGCCACAACTCGGACTCACGCAGGAGAAGCCACGCGAAGCTCGAGAGGCAGAGGAGGAGCTCACACCAGTTCGCCCGCCGCATTTTGCTTGATATGTATCTGTCTCTTGCAGAGAGAGCCGCGCGACATCAAAACAGGACCGCGCGACGTCATCGCTGAGCCGAGCGACGCCAAGGAGATCAGGATACGCTGGATGTCTTCCGCATGCACATCTCGACCCCCGCCAGCTGACGCAGGCTCGATCTCTTAGTCTGAGCCGTGCACCATGAGGGCCGTAGAGATGCTGTCGACCTCCATTCCAGTTTTGCGTTCTGGAGAAGGGAGATTGTTATGGCTGTTTTTGTCCTATCACGATAATTCACGATTTCAGCTAATCGTGTAGTGAGAATATGCAGACTTTGATAGCTGGTGTGTCAATGTGTAGTCCGGCACTGCACTTGAGTACGAGATGAGTGACGTCAAGTAATGACTGAAGTAATGACAGAAGTCCCTTCGGTCATTACTGGACTTCTGTGTTTTTCGACCGAAGGGACTTCCAAATTCCTTCACCAGAGGTGTGTGTGTCAAACAGCACATCTGATTTCGTCAGAAGGGCAAGAAGACCAACGTGGTTGGACTTCTCTGCCTGGCAAGCACGCAGGCCCCGCACACATGCTTGATGTGCTCACCCCTTGCATTGCGACGTAAAAGCATCTTGTTCTTGGTAGTCCAACGATACATAATAGTGTGCCTATCCTCTGTGCGTCACGACAGTCCCACAGAGCGCTCCCCTCGCCTCGCGTTGCTATCGGAGCTCCTGCCCGAACGTCTTCTTGTGGGACACGCGGAGCTTCGCCGCAGTCTTGCTGTAGAATGCACGCATGAGCCGCGACAGGTGCTTCTTCTCTTTACCATCCGCGCCTGTCGCTGCCGTCTCCGATCGCGCTTCGGACGCCACTTCGAGCGCACTCCGGAGCTGGAACTGCTCGTACTCCTGCTCCGAGTAGAAGAGGTCGGCCGGGTCGAACGGCTCGTGCGGCAGCACGCGCACCTCGGGTTCGTCCTGGAACGACACGCTCTTCCGCTTTGTACGCGCAGTCGCGACTGGCGGCGCCGACAAAGTGCTGCTGCCGTTGATTGAGGCAGATCCGAGCTCTGCTGGCCGCTCACTATCGTGCTTGTACGCCTCTTCTCCGCTTGCCTCAGTCGTCCTGTCCGAGTCTGCAGCTGCCGTACTTTTGCTGCTAAAGCTCTGGTAGTAGAGCGCCGTGACCCACCGACCAATCTCCTTCTTCTGGTGGAGCCGCACGGTGAGCACGTGGCTCGCACCGCACGGTCGGATGTATACGCACTCGTGGTCAAAGCCAAAGACGCTCTCGTTCGCACTCGCAGCGCGTACTTGCATGTGGATCTCGTCGCTCGGCGGTGTGCGGCGCTTGTAGTCGGCTCGGCGCGCGTAGAGCTGCAGCGTACCAGGCAGCAGCACGCCGTAGAGCCAGCGAGAGCACGCTTTTGTGGTCGCGGCAGTGGCTGTCTTGCTGCTTTTCGTACTGCTCGTCTTTGCAGTGCGGTGGTGGCGACAGTCGTCTTCAATGCGCACGAAGCCTGTGAGCGGGTACTGCACAGGCACGGTCGGCGCTGGCCGCGGCTCCTTTGCCGCCTTTGGCAACGGCCGCGCGACGTTCTGCGGGCCAACGACTGCGGCAGTGGCCATCTTTCCACTGGCGCGTTCGTTCAGTCCTGTGGTCGCTGTTGTTGTGGTGGTGCCGGGCGGACGGGGAATGCTCGCAACGACGCCAAAGAGGAAATGGCACGATTGAAGTTCTGAGCCAGCGGCGACTCGTGAAGGACTTTTGTGCTCCTGTAAAGTGAGAGCGCTCAACCAGAACGAGAAGCGGACGAGCGAGCTGGTTTTGCTGGCGCGCGAAAACAGCTGGCGTCATACGACACTTGTGTGAGGTCTTCACAAGCATCGATACCTGGAGCAGCTACAGCATGGGAACCAGGTGGTGTTCCCCATACATGTACTGTACGCACGCGTGAGCACAGAGCACGATTTTGCCAACCAAGCAATCGCGAGCTGAGAAACGAAGACCTCACTTGCCTCGGATTTTGCATACCGTCAGGAAAGTAGGTGTGTTCGGAAAACACAAGCGCGTGTTGACTCCATGAATATCGCAGCGCGCTGCCATCCGTGCGTGGGTGCACTCATAAAGGACAGACCACGCCAGGGTGTCCCAGATTATGCAACAGCAGCAGCGTCGGAAGCGCTCGAGCTTTGCAGGAAGAGCAAAGCGCTTGGAACATCGGGCTTACATGCATTAGGGGAGCTTTCGGAGCGCTTGAGGGGCTGGCGATTCTTCGCGACCTTTACGCAGCACTTTATACAAATCGCCTGATGTAGTGTTGTAAGATTCGTTGCCCAGGCATGTCCAACACTTTTGACCGGCTCGTCTCAAGAGCTGGATTTTTTCTCCATTTATCGAACATGCAGGATCAGCTTCTTATTTTTTCATTTCATCGCGACTAGATCAGTGATTAATAAAATTAAACGGATGATTATGCAAAAACGGGGGCTACAAAAATATTTTAATTTATTTATCGTATATTTCTGTAATTTACTTGTTCATCTCTGCCGAATCTGCAAAGTTATAAACTCTCCCTTATTTTCACACACAAGCTCCAAAACTACAAAATGGCCGAGCAGCGCAACAACAGCAGCAGCAGCGGCAAGTGGCGCGTCGATCTCAACGATGCGCGCGAGAGCGACCTCCCCAGCCGCCTCGAACCCATCGGCTTTATCCGCGGCTTTGAGGCGGAGAAAGTGCGTCCCTCTTTCGCTCTGTCTCTCTCTTCGCGTGAACACATGACGGCTGTCACTTGCCACGACTCACTTGCACTCGCTCGCCCGTTTCCATACGCGCAGGAGAACAACAGTGCGGTAGCGAAGACCGCATCCAACACGCTCGAACTCAAGAAGAAGGTGCGTGTGTGTAAGGATCTCGTGAAGCAGGAAGCGAGGGAGACTGTGTGCGAAAGCTCAACCGACGCGATCTGTGTCCATATGCGTGCGTCCACTAGCGCGCGATGGAGATCGGAATGGCGCCGTTCAAGAGCCTCATGCAGACGGGCTTCATGATGTGGATGAGTGGCTCGTCGGTCAACATCTTTAGCATCATGGTCACGGGCATGATCGTCATGAACACGTTCAAGGCGCTGCTCAACTTCCACGGTGGTGCGTGTCGGTTCTCTGTGTGCTGTTGAATGCCGTAGCTACTGTGTGGGCGGGCGTGTAAGCTTGTGAGTGGAGGCGGTTGCTGACGTGCTGTCTCTTGTAACTATGGGCGATCGATCGGCAGCATTCGCGTCCGTGAACGACGGCATTGTCGACCTCGTGCAGCCCAAGCTCGTGTACATAGCGGGCAACTTAGCGAACGTGGCCATGGCGCTCTACAAGTGCGCCAACATGGGGCTGCTGCCCACGACCGCGGCCGACTGGACGTGGCTGCTGCCGATCAAGCACGTGCTCGAGACGTCCGCGTACGCGTTCGACCAGTAGAGAGCCAGGGTGGGCAGCCGGTCGCCAGTCAGTCACTCGGACGTTTGTTTGCATTTCGCCCATAGTGAAAGCTAGGTGGTCGCGAGGTGTATCAACAATAGGTAACGACAGCGACCGATCTTTCCAACAACGGCACTTTGAACCACACTGGATGTCCACCTGGTGTTCGTGGCGCCAGTTGGTCACTCGCGTCAAGTCCAAGTCCGCTCGCTCGCACCTGGTTTCAATTTCAATCGGTCTGTCAGTGCTGAACGTTCCACCCGTTGCCTGTCAATCTGCGAGCCGCGCATCGCAGTACTGTACAGTATTCGACTTCGTCGAGCGATTTCGGGAGCAACAAGTCGAAACGATCGCCTGATAGTCGGTCCACATGCGGGGTAGGGCTCTCGTCACCTCGCCAAGAAGTGGCGAAATGAATCGCGATTTGCCAGCCCCACTCGCCCATTTCTCGGCCCAGAAGCGACCAGAGTGCTCGCTCAGTAGTTGGTGACTCGTGCCGGTCGGTCCGTCCTTCCGTCCCTCCTCCCCTGCTTCGCTCGCTCGCGCTCTCAACAGGCAGGCAGCGGGTGGATGGCGGCGCTGCTCCTGCTGCTCCTGCGGACGCTCCTGCTCGTCCTCGCGACGCACGCGCAGTCGACGCCAGCGCCAGTCGCCGACGACTGCTCGCCTTGCTGCAGTGGCGACGACAGCTCGTCGTCGTCACCCTCGCTTGCGCTCGCGTGCTGCTCGAGCCTCCCGCGCGACCTCTTTGGCACGAAGAACGGCGAGTGCAGCGGCCTGCCGTGCTGCACGTACAACGGCCGCGACGCCCAGAACCGGCTCGCGTGGTACCCGTGCGTGGTCTTCCCAACGTGCCAGAATGACGCTGCGAAAGCGAACGAGTTCTGCGGCGCGGCGGCGCTCAAGTCGTTCACAGGCGGTGCGAACTTTACGTGCACAGACGAGTGCTGCGCAGGCCCCGTGCTCGAGTCAAATGTCTGGACTGGCGAGCAGAATGCGATTCCCGGCCAGCTCGACGCGACGTTCTCCATGACGTTCTCGCCCAAGGACTTTCTCCGTGTCTTCTACCCGGGGTCTGCCGAGGTGAAGACGCTCTTGCAGATCATGCTCGCAAGTCCGCTTGGCTACAGCTTTGCGCCGAACGCAACGACGTGTGTGCTCGAGAAGACAGGCGGTGCAGCGACGACCGTCCCAGCAAACACGACGACGACAAACTGCGTCGTGTCGACGTTTGCGAACCGGTCGCACCTCACGGTCGACTTGCCAGTCGCGTACCGCTCGAACGACTCGTTCCGCGTCACATTTGACCACGTAACGACGCCGAGTGGCGTCGACGACAGCACGGTCTCGACCACGTACGCAACCGACCGGAACCTCGCGCCCGTGTACTTTATCTTTGACGACCGGGAAGGCGCCGTCTTCAACAGCTTCTACCGCGTCTCGGACCTCGGCATGGCGACGCTCTCGAGTGGCGCGTTCTTGCCCGAGAACATCTACCCTGGCAACGCTGGCAATGCGACGCTCGCGTTCTACACGAACGCCCGCGTACCGAAAGGCAGCACGATCGAGCTCAAGTTTGCGGCCAAGTGGAAGTTCACGGCCGAAGCGGTGTGGGCGTACGATACGTTTCCCGACACGGAGACTGGCGACAGCGACACGACGAACGACGATAGTAGCAACACGCGGACACTTGAAGCGACAGCCGACAGTGACAGCTCGCAGGCGACACTGGCAGTCATACCGACATCGCCACTCTCGACACGGTTCCTCACAACGTCGTACACTGTGAAGGACAACTGGTGGTCGCTCGCAGTCGACGCGGACATTGAGGTCGGCTGGATCCGCTTGAGCGTCGACAAGGTGCAGAACCCGTCGGTCGCGTACTCGGGCTTGAACTTTGCGACGATCCAGATCCGGGACCCGACACGGCGACTTATCGTCGACGGCCACTTCTCGGCCATCTCGGTCGACATGATCTCGGGCGCGTCTGCGAGTCCGTACAACTACGTGACGATGGTCGTACTCACGTGCACGCTGATGTTCTGCACGGTCGTGATCCGCAGCAACGGCCTCACGTTCTCGCTCGGGTCGATCTGGACCGACATTACCGCGATCTGCACGGTTCTCGCACTCTGCACCGCGATCCTGAACAACGTGATCTGGGCGCTCGTGCGCAGCAGCTCGTACTTTTATATCGCACGGCTCTACCTCTGCTTCACGTTCACGATGCTGCTCGCAGTGTGCTTCCACTGGGGCACAGTCTTGAACCTGCGGCTCCGCAAGCTCCCGAAGACGACCACGTCGCTCGCGTTTGGAGCGCTCAATGCACTCTTTTACGGCTTCCAAGCGAGCTTCCTCATCTACCACCGCGACCTCGTCTCGCGCGTCTACGCGACGGAACAAGACACGCGCTCGTACGCGAACCAGCAGTGCAAAGACGACGACTTTGAGCCGAGTGGGAGTGTCTTCTCGGACATCCAAGGCTACCTCTGGAGCTGCTACGCGATGGACGACGAGCGCTTCTTTCTCATCTCGACGACCGTCACGAACGCGCTCTTTCTCGCACTCACACTCACCGTCATGCTCCTCGGCGTGCTCGTGATGCGGCGTGGGAAGCTCCTGCTCGTGAACGCGTCCGGTCCGCATCAGATTGTGCTCATGAAAGCGCTCCGGCTCTACTACGCACTCATTGGCGTCGTTACGCTCGTCTACCTCTTGTCATGGATCGTGCAGATTCTGTCGCGCACGAACCGGTACATTACGTACCCGTGGTACTACATCTTCACCGTCTGGCTCCCGTACTCGATCCCACCGAGCTGCCTCATCTTTCTCCAGTGGAACGCGACTGCCAAGTCACTCGGAGACGCAGACCGGGGCTCGAGCAGCAGCAGTCCGCTCTCGCAGTTTGGCTATGGCGAGATCCGCACGCCGCTCTTCTCGTTCAGCACAGTCGATCGCTGGAGCGACGGCGGTTTGAGCGGCGACATGGAGGACTTGGACGGAGACGACGACGACGGCGCGTCGTCTGCGTCTGGTGGGGCGAGTGACAAGTACGCTGCGACAGGGCACGCGGACGACTACGTTGGGCTCTCGATGGTGCTCGAGATGAATGAGAGCTTTGCCCAGGGCTGCTTCATTGCGATCCAGCGGCTCGACGTCGACTTCCAGACGAAAGCGAGCGTGTGGCGGCAGATTGGCAACACAGACACGGTGCAGTCGATCCGCAAAGACACGGGCGGTAGCGGCAGCGGACGCTTTGTGTACACGTTCTTTGCCGTCCCGCGCATCCCCGTGTCGTCGACAGACGAGCGTGTGCGCATGGTCGTGTACGCGCTAAGTGCAGAGGCGCCAGCGTCGCTAGCGGACGCTCGACATGACCACTCGGAGATCACAGCCGACACTGTGATTGCTGCGCTCGAACGGAGCAGCATGGAGCCGCGGGACGACGACGGCGACACCGCGTTCACGAGCCAACGCACGCACGGCTCGTCGTCGCACGCTGAGATGGAGCGCAGTGGGCTGCTGAGCTCCCAAGCGATCGACGACCTATTTGAGAACGAGTCCGAGGGCGGATCGACAGACGACTCGCTCACAGGCGGCAACGCAGCGAGCGTCAACGTCGTCGGCGAGTTCACAGTTACAACAAGCGCGCTCGTGACTGCGGGCGCTCGGTGCGAGCAAGTCTCGCTCGTCGCAGCTGAGCACTCGTACCGCCAGATGGGTCCGAGCACCGCCCCACCGAAGCTGTCGATCCACACTGTGATTCCGAAAGCCGCTGGCGGCGCTAAGTACGGCGTCGCTGCTGGGCTCAGCGGACTCGCTGCGTCGCACTCGATCAGCAGCCAGTACCACATCCGCGAACAGGGACTGCTCGTGGTCGAAGACCTGACTGAGAGCCGCTTCAGCAACCTGATTCCGCGTCAAATCCTCGAGATCATTATCCGGCACCGGTCCAAGTGCCTCTTGCTTGCGCAGCACGACCACGCACGCCTCGAAGCGTACGACCGGCAGCGCCAGAAAGGCTCGGACCGCGGCATCTACGAGAACCTGATCCAGCAGATCCAAGACGACGGCGACTTGAACCGGTGTCGCGAGTGGATGACGGCGCGCATCGGCCGGACGACCGAGTACATTACGCTGTTGCGACGGCTGCGGCGCCAGTACGTCTTGCGCGACCGGCACAAGAACTACTTCAAGCCGAGCACTGAGAAGAAGAACGCACAGCTCCGGTTCTTGCCAATCAATCTCCACCTGCAAGAGATGTGGGTCGGACCTGCCGACACGTTCGCCGATTCGCAGAGGTCCGCAGTCTCGAAGCCGTCGACCGACGCAGGCGACACCAGCGGCGCCGCTCGTGCGTGCGTGTACGACATTGTGACAGTCGGCGCCATGGCTGCCCACGTGTACAAGTTCAAGAACGGTGGGATTTTGGGGCTCGAAGAGCAGCACGCGAAGCTCAAGCCCCGAGCACGCGAAGACCCAGGATCGACAGCTGCGCACCACCAGAACCCGCTCTGGACGGAAGAAGAGCAGAAAGCCGACAACCTCGAGTGGGAGATCCAGCAGCGCATGGACGTGTGCTTCCCACAGGCAGTCGCTGCGCTCGTGACTGCGTTCACACGCAAGATCGACCTGGCGCTCCAGAGCGCGCAGGTGGCGGCCGGTGCGGTGCTGCTCGAGCAGCTCGAGAAGATTGGCTTCCTCTTTAACGTCGAGAGTCTCGTGTCGACGCACGGGAACGAAGCTGGGATGCTCGAAGACATGGCTGGTGCAGTGAACGAGCTCCGCAACATCCGCTTTGTGCTAGTCGACGAGAACGAAGACGACGACGACAGCAACGACAACAGCAACGACGGCGACACGAGCGAGAAGGCGGTGCTGCGTGCGACGACGCTCGCGTTCCACGTCGAGCAGGACGAAGCGAAGCACGCCACCGTCGGAGCGAACGAGGAAGCGGAACAGCAGCAAGAGTCGTCGCACTCGGGGACGTCGTCGTCGTCGAGTTCAGGGATTGCTGGCGTTGTGGACGTGAACGTGTTCACAAACATGGACGACGCGCTCTCTGTCGGCAGCAATAGCTCGTCGCGGCACGGCGACAACACTGCGTCCGATCCAGCGGCGCGTGGTGCGTCCATGTCGTCGTCGTCGTCGCTGAGCGGTGTCGGGCAGCGCTTGCTGAGCACGCTGATCCGAGCGCGGAGCCACCGGTTGCTAGGCGGGATCGGAGGGAGCTCTGCATCGTCGCTCGCGCCCGCGTCCGCCGACAAGCTCTTTGCGTACACGCACCTAGTGATCCGCGTGAAGCTGCGCTCGAGTCGCCACGTGAAGCTGTCAGACTACTTGCGCCAAGGCGGCGCCGTGAAAGTCTGTCCTGTGCTCTTCTCGCAAGGGATCAACGAGAAACAGACGCTTGCAAACAACACAGGCTCGTCCGTCACGCGCTTGCAAGACGTGATCAACGAGAACAGCCTCCGCTCGCTCCGAGCGTACTGCGACCGGTACTGCAATTACCAGACGACACTCCAGTCGCGGTACTACACTGGTTCCGCCGGACGTGGGACGCCAGCGTCGTCGCTCTTCCGGGACGTCCCGACACGGGACGAAGTGACGCGCATATTGAGCCAGCTTGAGAAGCTCATCTCGCTCTCGCGGCAGACGCGGAAGAAACGACCCGAGATCCTCCAGCTGAGCTCGGACCTCTGTCGGCGCATCAGTGCAGGCCGCGTGACTGTGTGCAAGAGTGCGAAAGACCGCACTGGTATGTCTGTGACGCTCGAGCAGGGCCGCATCCTCGTACAGAGCCACGGCCTACCGGAGGCCAAGAAAGCCGGTATCGTCGCAGTCATGCGGTCCGAGGGCGTGCGCATCGAGAACGCGCTCAAGAACACGGGCCGCCGTGTGTTTGCGTTCAACGCGCTCCAGCGCTCGCTGCTACCAGAGGAGTACCGGTGTCCGCCGCACACGGGCGGTCGGAACATGTCGTAGTCGTAGTCGTTGAAGCCGGGTCGAACGGAATGAACGGGTGACGTGGTGGACAACGACAACGACGACAACGACTGACGACGACCCGAGCCAAACCAAACAACAGCACACACCGCATTGGCGGCGTATACCAAGATCCCCAGCTGCGGCGGGCGGAAGCGTACGCCCGCCGCCCGCTGACCTCATTCGATGTCTTAGCGTATCTGTCACTCAGACTACTGCTGTCGTGTCTGCAAGCGAGCGAGCAAGTACCAGTAGTGGAACCTCTAAAATCATCCAGATCACGTCTTGTTCATTCAGTAGAACCGCCGTGTTCATTCAACACCGACAGTACTTACACTGTCGCTTGTGTCGACTTCAAACCCAGCAGAAGCCATAAGCCACGACGCGTTCGCCACCAACCACTGTCGTGCTCAGTGCTTTGAGGTGCCTCCTTGTCCTCGTCGTCCTCTTTCCATCGTGCGATACACGGGACTGACGTCGCTGAACTCGTTCGAGTCGCTCGCGAATCGGAACAGCCGCAGTCCTGTGCCGCCCCGCTGGCGTCGTCGCCACACGCTCTGCCGCACGTCCTCGATCACGCTCAGTAGCACGGGCAGGAAGACTGTCCCGTTGAGTGCACCGCAGAGTACGACCGTCGCGAATATGTGGAAACAGCACGTCTGGAACACACGTGAGTCGGTGAGTGCAAGCGCACTGATGAGCCCCACGACACTGGCCATCGTGACGCCGACAAGCACCGAAACCAACACTTTCGACAGCGCATCTTTGGTCCGCGCGTCGCCGGTGGCTCCCTGCGACCGCGCGAACATGCGGACAAAGTGGCTGCAGAACTCGACCGAGACGCCGGCTGCGATGATCAGGTTCACGACTGAGACGCCGTTGAGCGTGCTGTCGTTTACGGCCATGAGTCCCATGACTTGAATCACAATGTTCGCGGCGCACAGCGAGACGAGCAGTGGGTAGAGCACGCTGTTTAAGTACACGGTGTGAACCACGAAGATCGCCGCGATCGAGAGCCCGACGACCTGAATACAGTCGGCCGAGATCGTCAGGGACTGGTCGAGGTAGATGTACGGGGTTGAGTACGCCCAGATGTCGACGCCTGTCGCCTCGCTGATCCACTCGGCCGCACGCCGAGCTTGCTTATAGCCGTCAATGGCGTGCTGCGGCGTCGAACTCGTGGTCGACACGAGCTTGTACGCGAACGCCGTAATCTGATTGCCGACTTGGGTGCTGTTGAGCACCACCTGCGGTGGCGACGAACGCGTGCTACCCAGGAGTGGCGCGTTGTCGACGCTGAACTGGCCATGGTAGATCGAACCCCCGCCACCGAAAGGGCACAAGCTCTCGGCGCTCGCTGTCACGAACATGCGGAAGAGTGACATGAAGGACTCACGAGGCACTGTCGGAGCGGACGACATCTTGGCAGACAGACACGGCGAGCTCGAGCGACGCATGCTCGAGTAGCTCGCGTTGTCCGACAGGACTGGCAAGTAGGCGTGTGTCGAGGTATCGACGCGACAACACTCGCTGTCGGGGTTCACGAAGCCCCAGAAGTCGTCCAACCACGAGTGCGTGACGTCGCGGCTTAGGTGCGAGACCATGTCGTCGACATTGTTCACGAGTGCATCAACAATGTTGGGGACGGAGCGTGTGTCGCAGAAGTCCTTTGACCGGCAGAACTTGGCCGCCACAGCCGTGTCGCTCAGGTTAAACGCTGTCGGGTTGCGCTTGAAGCCGCCCTCGACGACGAAGAACACTGGCGCACCGGTCGCGAGATACTTGTCGATCGCGTTGGTATACGAGATGAGGTACGACGCGGACGGCAAGACTTCGACTTGCGTGAAGCCGTGACGAAGCTTCTCGATTAGCGCGATCGACAGCAGTGTCCAGAGCAGGAACGCGAGCAGTACGATGAGTTTCACGGGCTTGCGGGCTAAGAAGCGTGCGTACGCATCCACACATGTGTCGAACGCGTGCGACGGCTTCAACACCGCCACCTCGAGCGACCCGCGCCGCGACTGGTTCGACAGCTGCCGTGTGTGCTTGACACTGTGTGCGATGTAGTCTCGGAAGCTGTCGTTACTGCTGTCGCTGTCGTCGCGGCTGTCCCGCTTGTCGGCGGTTGTCGGAGCAGCGTCAACCGTGTCGTCGGCTTTCAGCCAGTCAGGCAAAGCAGCTCGTCGCCAACAGCACACGTCGTACTTGCACGACAGCTCCCGGCGCTTGTCGAGTGCGATGACCGCGACGAGCAGCGTCATCTGAAGGAAAACGTTCACGAGCACAGTGGCTGTCGCGAACGTCGCAAACCATTGCACCGCCGGTGTGGACGAGAGGCAACCGACAGCGAACGCTGCTGCCTCTGCCAGAGACACCATCACGATGCTTGGACCGATATGCCCGAGTGCTTCCGAGACGAGCACGGCTGTGATCTCTTCGACAGCTTGTGGCCGCTCGTCGAGCCCGACAAACACGATCGCTTCTTCCCGCACGAGCTCGTCCTGCATGCGATTTGTCGCGTGAACAAGACGGAAGACGTTCCCGACGCCGATTGCGAGCGCAAGGAACGGCCCGACCTCCAAGACGGCAGGCTGCGGCTTCACGCCTGCCCACATGAACACCCCGACTGTACTCGACACAGCGAGAGTGATACAGACGACACCGAGGACGCCAACTGTGATCTTGGAGATCTGGAAACACCGCTTGCTCCGAGTCCAGCACGTGATTCCTAGCGACACGTACACGGCCACGAGCACGTAGCTGAGGCCGATAGGAAACACGTCTCTGGACAACTCGACTGCGCTCTCGTCTTGCTGTGACGCCTCCGCCTTGAAGTACACGTCGAAGAGCTCGTTCTGTGCTGCCTCGAGCTTCATGCGTGCGATAAACGCACGTTCCCACGCGGCCGCAGGCGCGTTCGCCTCGCTGTCGTTGGAGTTGACCACGAGCACCGTCGAGACAAGTGCCGTGGCTTCGAGGTACGCGAGTGCGTTGGTCTCAGCTGTCTTAGGGATGCCTCCAAGGACTGTGTTGTACTGGTTCATCGGGACGCCGGTGGCTGCGAGACACGGGCAGCCAGTCATGCTCACAGGTAGCGAGGAGCCAGTGCTGCGCAGTGCGGTACACACGTGCGTGTCCTGGTCCAGAGGCGACTCGAGGCAGTTGCGGAGGTGGTCGAGCGCGAGTCCGTGCGTCTCGTAGAACTTAAAGTGGTCCATCCGATTCTGAAAGAACTGCGTGATCGCACTCACTGTGCAGCTGGTGTCGCCTGTCGCTTTCCAGCAAATGTCGTCCAGTGTCACACGCGCTGGGAATGCAGCGTCGAGAGGACCGGAGACCACGTCCACGATAGTTTGCTGGACGCGAATGGCTTCTTTCAAGTACGCAACGCGGCCGATCGTACCACCGTCTTTCGGGGCGAGCACCACCTGTGATGAGCGGTCGACGGTCGAAAAGAGCTCTTGAAAGCGACGACGCTCCTTGAACGCTTGGTTTGACGCGGACACCCAGAGCTTGACTGGGTCAGTCTCCACTTGGATCGTTGTCAGTCCAAGAGTGCAGGCACCCACGAGCACCAGCACGACCGCGATCGTGCACTGGGGTCCCTTGCCGCCAGCAACGAACGCTCCCCACTGCTTCATCCGGATCGACACGATCTCGTCCACTGGGCTAATGAACTGCTCCGCATCACGTCCTTGTTCAGTCTGAGCGTCAGCTTGCGCCGCACCGCTGTCGCTGTCGTCGTCACTGTCGTCGTCACGTGACGCCAAGACGAAGCCAACGACCAGCACTGACGCGACTGCGACTCCGACCACGACGAGGCAGAGGTTGAGCACTGTAAAGTCGTGTGTCTCGCGGTTCTCTTTCAAGTACGTCGACAGCGCCTCCCACTTGCTGTCGACAGTGTTGCCGGCACTCACGCTCGCGCTGTCGCTCGCGTCGTCGAGACTCGTTGCGCCAACGCACGCTTGGTGGTACGCACGGTGCTCGTTCTCCCCGACAGCACAGAGAGGTCCACACACACCGACACAGGACGTGAGGCGTGTGTTGAGCGGCAGGAAACACCCTGTCGAGTTCTCGGCACCACACGCGCACACTTTGGCTGCCTGTTCGTCTGTCGACAGGTGCTGCATTGTCTTCACGTGGAGCTGGAGCGGCGACCCGAGCGAGTTGGACTTGTATTCCCCCATGGCCGCCAACAAGCCGAAGTCATCGGTGCAGTTCTGTGTTGAGCTGCACATGGCGGACGTGACGTTCCCGTCCGCCTCGCAGTAGTCGTACAGGTCGCGCATCGTGTCGCTGCTGGCGTAGAGTGTCGCCTCTTCGATCACTGGGACGATGGCGCCAGCGTGCTCAGCATCGCTAGGCACGAGTCGCACTTGGTCCACTTCGATGAACATGCTGTTACTCGGGTTGCACGCAAACTGGCACCAGACATTGCGCAGGTTCGCTTGGCACGCTGAGCACTGGCCCGGGATCGTGTGCATCCAGTGTGTCTGGAGGTTCTCGTATTGGCTCTCCGTGCAACAGAGGTAGTCCTGACCCGCTGCGACAGTGGCAGTGTACAACAGCGGGCAGTCGGCCTCGAACTGCTCGCGGTTCACGCTCGACCACTCGGAGAAGCGGTTCTGGAAGCCCTGCACGTACGCGTCCTCGACTGCGATAGGCAGGTACCGGCTCGAAAGCGCTGTGGACGTGGTCATCGTGGCCCCGTACGCCGCGTCGAATGCCACGCACCGTCCTGGCCCTTGCTGATACACGCCAAGCTCCGGGATCGACGTGACGTTCTCGACGCATTCGTGCGCCTTTGAGTACGTGCACATTGTGAGTCTCGACTGGAGGATTGCTAGTACGCTCCGGTTATCCGCGAGTGTGTGCGGCAGTGTTGTCGCGTTCGAAAGCTGTCGAGGGGTTCGATTCATCCGCTCGGACGGCGCCAGTGCGTGCGAGTCACCAGTGATCGCGCTCGCCGTCGCAGGCGCAACCAGCGCCGTTGGGAGCAGCGCAGTAGCCACAACGAGCAGTGCGAGGAGCTGCATGGGACCAAGACAAGGCGAGTGCACCCAAAAGGTCAGCGAGAATTGACACGACTGAGCTAGGCTAGCTGATCGATCACAGCAGGCTTGGCTAGACGAACCGCATTGCCACTCACGACCGCGACACGCTGGGAGGAGCCGAGAGGGCCCCACCAGGCCGTGCGTGGTCGCCCTGACTCGGCAGACTGCGGACTGAAACGGGTTACTGAGAGGCCGAATCGGGTCACCAGCAGCGCCGCAGCGAACGCGAGCAAAGTGCCGAGTACCACGTCCGCCACATGGGTGACAAACACGACTGAGAGCTCGGCGAAGAGCGCTTCGAGTGCGGTGCGTACACTCGACGAGCAGATCGCGACGCTCACGCCCAGGAACAAGCGCATGGCAGTGGGAGAATGGCGTCTGAGGGCGAAGCGGTCGATTCCAAAGTGACACTGCGTTATTCGTCGTTTGCTGCGCCACACTGCATTTGGCTCCTGTTGGCCGAAGATACCACAGTACGAGAGGTTGCACGTGTTCGGCCATGTGCTTTTGGATCTTCACACAGCGATGACGACGAAGTGCACGTGCTGCAGAGAGCGCGAGCGAGCGAGCGATCTTTCCATGTTGCAGCCGTGAAATCAAGACGCGCGTCGTGATTACCGAGACTAGCGACCTCCGTGTCCCAGCTTCGAGGACTCGTGTCTCGGCAGCGCACTTGGACGTCCAAACCTCGGCTTGCTCTCTATCTCTGTGCGCAACTGCGTGAAGCCTGGCGCCCTTGCTGGAGCGCAGTTCCTTCCCGTTTCAACGCCACCCTTTGCTCAACGTCGACGTTCAAATATCGATGTCGATGCATCCGTTCTCATGTGTGCCAATTGGTGGCTCTCTTTCTCTGTGCGGCGGGGCGAGGTGAGGCAGTATTACATGGTACCTCTATCGCCGTTCCAACTTTGCGGTCGACACGAGACCAGGAGTTGCACGATGACGAGAGAGATTGAAAACGTGGTTGTCTCCTCTGACGTCTCAGCAAAGAATCGACCGTAGATCGGACCTTTTCCAACAGCACAACGATTTCGGAGGTGGTACTTTCATGAACAAGTACTAGTACTCGCAATGCAAACGCACAAGCGAGCCAGGGCCATGACGTTTCGTTTCGACACATCACAGGACGCTCACGAGAGCGCGCTCGAGAGCACCGCGATGCCCGCCATCGCAGCCGCGACACCTTGGCGGTCCGAGGCAGCGAGATTCGAGGCGCGTCCTGGCCGCTCGCTGCGTGTCGTCTTGCGCGTTCGCTGGAACACCATCTTGCAGATCGGTGTCACGGCGCTGCTGTGGATGAGCCGATCGATCGCAGGCAGCGAGAGGTAGCGCACGAAGCAGCCGTCCACTGCGAGGAGCTCAAACGATTCGGCGTGGATCCCGAGCAGCGCGAGCTCGTAGCTCGGCTTCGTGACCACGACTGGCGCAGGCGGTGGCGCGAGCTCGAGCGAGACCGTGATCCCTGGCGAGCGTTTCCACGCACGCAGGAGCGAGCGAAAGTTGTCTTCGCGCGCTTCGTGCCCAGCGATGCGCCTTACAATCGCACCAGCGCGAATGTCGCGTCGCGTCGAGCGTGTGACGATGATCTGGCGCGTAGTCGCTTCGACGTCGACTGTGACACCGAGAGTCTCGGAGCTCGGCCGCCAGTATACCACGTTATACTGCGGACGTCGCGTGGACGCCAATGAGCCATCTCCAGGTACACCTCGGCCGACTTCCAGTGGCAGCCCATGGCGTCGGTCCCAGAAGTACGTGATCGTACTTGTGGGTGCCGACGGCCCCGCCTCAGGTGCCCGAGATGGTTGCGGTTGTTCGACTGGTAGTGCTTGCGGTGATGTGGCAGCAACAGCAGCCGAGAGCCGCTGGCTCCGGTGCGAGTGCACGTCACAGAGCCAGGAGTCGAGCTCCGCGTCGACGACGCTCGTGCTCTGAGCTCGCTCGCGCCGATGAAAGAGAGCGTTCATGTTGGAAGAGGTCGTTTGGGTTGCTTCCTTGTTATACACTGTTGTGGGAGGAAGGCAAGTTGGGTTGTGGTCGTCAACGTCGCATGGTCCGGCGTTGTGGCGACTCTCATGCGCGAACGGGGAGGTGGTGGCGGCGCACTCAGCAGTGGGCGACAACGGCCCAATCGCCACCTATTATGCCTGCCAGCCATTATCGTCGAGAAGAGAAGGAGGAGGAGGAGGAGGAGCTGCGCGTCCAGGGTTCACCCCGCGTTTAGCGCTCGCACTGGCGTTGGACACCGAGAAGCACCAAGCGGCCATGACGTGCAGCCCACGAACAGTTCCTGTGGTAGCAGCTACTAGTACCGTAACACCACCTCCAGTCCGGATGACTGACTCACTGACTGGGACAGTGCCACCTCCGTTCCGTTCCTTTTCCTCCTGTACTTTGCGAGGTCTCGGAGGTCCTTCTTGAATGCACCTCACTCTGTAGGTACAGTACGTACAGTAGTAGGTGGACGTGCCACCACGTGCATTCGTCCAGTGAACACTGCACTCTCCCCACCACTCACCCCCGTACTGTACCATGTACTGTACCATCCACCGTCCTGATTTTCGCGGGGTTTTGGCGCCTGTCGCTTCTCGCATTTCAGTCAGTCACCAATTCACCAATTGGCCCACGATGCCCAACGAGACCCGCATGCGAGCCGAGCTCCCACCGCCTTCTTCGTCAAGCGACGTGTCGCAGGCGTCGAGTCGGCGCGCTGGTGGCGCGCGCCTGCACTCGACTGTGCGCTTGAACCAGTTCACGCTCCGCTTCGAAGACGCGGCGCTTGAGGACGCGTACCAAGCGAGCAGCCACATGCGCAAGAAGGCGTTGTGGCTGCGGTCGCTCGTGCCAGCGGCCGCGTCGCACTTGCTCTTTGGGCTCGGCGACAGCCTCGAGCACCCGGCCGCGAACTTGCAAGTCACGCTACCAGCGCGTGTCTTCTTAGCGGTGAGCGAGTCCTTCATTCCTTCATTCCTTCATTCATTCGGAAGCAAGCCATAGAGAATAGGGCGACGGACTGACGAACGTCTGTCTGAATGATGAGCTCAGGTGCTCCAACTCGCCATGTTTGTGCTCGTCAAGTGGGTACGTCCGAGGCCGTTGAAGAAGAGGAGTCCTCTGTATATGTTTCCTGTCTAAAAGACTGGCACTGTCCCACACAGGACCTGGTCCAAGCCCACGAGAGAACCATGCTGCTTGTGTCGGTCTGCAACGGCATCCCCAGTCTGCTCATCTACACCCTGCAGCGTCCAAGTCTCCACCAGTGGGTACGCACGCAATCCCTCTCTTGTTATGGCTTCTAAAGCTGACAGCTTCCGTCCGTCCCATACTTACTCCCCGCCTTCCTTGTGTACCTCTTAGGACGCGCTCTTTGTCATCTTTGGGCTCTCGTTCTACACGATCCCGAAGATCACGCCGCTCGGCTTCATCTCGTCCACGAGCGGCAGTTGGGCCACTGCGCTGCTCTACGCGCTCCTGTCGTTTGTCGTGCGGCCGCCCGCTCGCACGGCCGAGTCGGTGCTCGGGTTCCTCTACTGTGCACCAGTGATTGGGATCTTCAACACGATCGCGTACTACTCTGAGTACAACTCACGCGAGCGGTTCGTGCTCCGACGGCGGCTGAGCAGCGAGAGTATCACGCTCGCAGTCGCCCGCACCAACACGCTCGCACTATCTACAACAGCAGCAACAACGACAACAACGACAACGAACCAGATCTTCCACACGCTCGCGCACTCGAACGGCCCGACGTTCGGTGTTGGCGTGCTTCTCTGGGGTGCGTTCACGACCGGCGGCTGGGCGTCACTCCCAGACGCGCTCAAGTTTGTCGACCAAGACACAGGCTGGGCCTGGTTCAGCCACTGTGCTGGCGTGACTGTGTTCCTGCTCGTCGTGACACGGCAGCTCCAGTGGCTCTTTGTCGTCCCCGTCGTTGGCGCGCTCCTACTCTGGCTCATGACGCTCACAATCCCGTCCGAGTGGATCATTGTCTCGGCACACAGTGTCGGCTACGGCCTCCTCGTCGCGTCCGTGGTCGTTGCCATGGGCGTCTTCAGCTGGTTTGTCTGCGCATGGCGCGAGCTCGTGTCGTTCCTCACACGCTCGTGCTTTCTGTACCCGCAGCTCCAAGCCGGGCTTGAGAGCGAGTACCCGCTGCTTGTGAAGATCGTGTCCGAGTACACTGCAGGCTTTGACCCGGCGATCCTGTCGTCCCGCATGCCAGCGAGTCGGGCGATCGGTCCACTGATGCGGGTGTCGGACGCGCTGCCGCTTCCAGGCGGCCACAGCCACGGCAGTGGAGCGTTCCCTAGCGCGACGTCTCCCCGTCGTCGGCACCCAGTCGTACGGGCAAAGCTCGTAACGACCGAGTTCGACGACGACACGGAGATTGAACTGTCGCGGCCGGAAGAGCTGGTCGACACTGCTGTCGGTGGCAACGACAGCGACAGCACCAGCGGCGGTCGGATGGTGTCGGTCCTGCCGTCGTTCACGCCCGGCAAGTGCTTCTTCTGCTCCAAGAACGACGCGGAGCATTTTGTCCCGGCGTGTGGCATGTGGGGCAAGTGGACGCACTGGCGCTTGACGAGCCAGCACGCGCAGCCGTTGCGTGGGAACCCTCGGATTGTGTCCATGTGCACGTCGTACTACGATATCCAGAACGTCAAGTCGGAGCTCGAAGTGCGGGTCGCGCAACTCGAAGCGCAGAACAAGCGGCTCGTGCACCGTGTGGCGCAGCTGCGGGCAGCGGAGAGCGACGCTGCGACTGCGAATGTGCAGCTCCAGAGCGAAGTACGTGCGTTGGACGACAAGCTTGCGCTCGAGCTGCAGCGTCGGGACACCCACTGGCACCAGCGGACGAACGCGCTCTTGGAAGACGCGAACCGACTCGCCCACGAGCGCAAACTTGAGCTTAAACGTGCTCACGCAGCCCACGACGCATTGCGTCTTGAAGCCGACGACGCGCGGCAGCAAGCGAGCGACGCGCAGGCGACCAGCGAGCACCAGACACGAGAGGTGGCGAGGTTACAATTGGAACTCGCTAAAGTACGTGCTCAACTTGACGCGCAGATAACGGATTCTGCAGCTGAAGCGTCAAAAGCGCCGGTCGCAGCTGCAGTGGTGACGTCACCTGTGGGACAACAGAGTCTGCAGGCGCTGCAGCCGTCGAAGCGACTGCCGTACGCGCAGTTTCTCGAGATTGAAGGCCTGCGCGAGTCGAGTCG
Source organism: Globisporangium uncinulatum (assembly GCA_023333755.1). NCBI lineage: Eukaryota > Oomycota > Peronosporomycetes > Pythiales > Pythiaceae > Globisporangium > Globisporangium uncinulatum. Next base: position 13,557 of record JAASFJ010000121.1, on the reverse strand, counting down.
GAAGCGGGACGGCGCCACGGATTACTCGGCGTCCTGGCGCCATGCGGCGTGATCACCTCGGTCGTACATATCGTGAAGAAATGAGTTAAGTGAACGATTAAATGAAGTTGCAAAGGATCCATCCACCGCTTCTTCTTCACTACAGTACGACCGCCGTCTTCTTCTTCTCCAGGCAAACTACTCGTCTTTCTCTCTCTCTCAGACACACACACTATGGAGCGGCCATCTGCTGCCGACTCTTCCTCGCGCTCTACATGACGAGCGCAGTCACGAGCACGAGCGCAAGGGTCGCTGCGGCTGCTGGCACATGACTTGCTGGCTTGGCACCATCGTTTTTCGGTGCCACCACGTTTGGCGCAGTGGTGCCTTGTCTGCTCGGCAGCTTGGTCGGTGCGCCAGCGTCGCCACTGCCGCCAATGTCGATCGAGTTCGAGTCGGAGGCGTTGGAACCGTTGAAGCTGCCGCCGCCAGCGCTGCCGTTGTCCGACGAGCCACTATAGCTGCTGGAGCCGCTGCCGCTGGAGCCGCTGTTTGGGATCGTAATGGTGGTGGACGTGCCGGTCGGATCGCCGGCGTTCGGCTCTTGCGCAGTGACGCTGACGACCGCGATGCTCGCGAGCACAAGCAGCTGGAGAATGCGCATTGGTTGCCGACTTTCCGAGCTGTTGCTTTGGAGTGGGGATCTGTGAAGTTCTCTGGGAGCCTTGTTGGAAAATGGAGAGTGCCACTCCGTCGCTTCAAGATCGGCGTCTGAGTCTACGACTCAGTTGACTGATCCACAAGTATTAGCTTGTGCGAAAATCAGAAAATCCACGAAGAGTCGCTTCCCAAAATTTGCGCTAAATATTTAGCGATATGTGCGCAAAAATTTGAATATTGCATTTATAGGCTGCATTTTTCGACATTCAGTTTCAGTCCTTTTCCCAAAGTTGAAGCGTAATCTTTGGCACTCTCGCTTCTATCGCTCAACATCGTCGACGGAGCTCTCGAGCCAAGCCATGGTCGCTGCGCAGCCGCCTCGTCGCATCTCGGTCGGTGCCGCGTGCGCAAACGGCGTGTTCGCGCTGCCGCGCGCGCTCGTGTCCCAGAACAAGCGGCGCTTCCGCCAAGGCGGCTTCGACCTCGACCTGTCCTACGTGCACCCGCGGGTGATCGTCATGGGTGCGTCTGTCACAGCAAATGTCCAATGTAGCTGGCGACGTCGCTGTGCTCGCACGTCCAACTTATGAACGCACGCACTGGAGCGCAGGGTACCCCGCAGTGGGCGTGGAGCTCGCGTACCGCAACCCGCGATCCGAGGTCGTGCGCTTCCTCGAGACACGCCACGCCGACCAGTACTTTGTCTACAACTTTTGTGCCGAACAGACACGCTGGTGCGTTCATTCGTTCATTTGCATCGTAGAGTGTGTGGTGGCGTGTCAGCACCTAAACTGTGGTTATTGTGATGGGCTCGGCAGCTACCCGGCCAGTGTGTTTGCTAGCCGAACCAAGAGCTTCCCGATCGAAGACCACAACGTCCCAACGTTCGAGCAGCTGTACGTGCTGTGCCGAACTCTCTCCCTTTGTAGCCACCAGTTGAGCGACTCACCATTTCGTTCTTACGTATGAACAGCCGCGCGTTCTGTGAGCACGCTGCTGCGTGGCTCGATGCAGACCCAGCCCACGTCGTTGCACTTCACTGCAAGGTGGGTACTTCCGTATGCGTCACGCCGTGGTAGTGCCAAAAACGAGGGAACCCTCACATTGGTCTGGTATTCACTCTATAGGCAGGCAAAGGTCGCGCAGGGATGATGGCGTGTGCGCTGCTGGTCCGAATGCAGTTTGCGAGCTCTGCCCTCGCTGCAGTCGAGCGGTACAACCAAGTGCGCGTGCGGGACCTGCGTGGACTCACGGTCGTGAGCCAGAAGAAGTGGGTCAAGTACTACGAGCAGCTCCAAGCGCTCCAGGCGCTCGGACCGCCGCCCACTCGGCTGCACGCGCGGACGGACGAACCAGCGTTCGTACTCACAGACTTTACGATCCGGAACACGCTCACTGGCGTCGCCCCGCCTCAGCTCCGCCTCCGGGTGTTTCAGCTCGACAGTGCAAGTGCAACAAAGGTACGAGACCAGCATGGATCGAGGGGAAGACGAGGCAGCGCTCCACTGACTTCGCTTGGTTTGCTAGACGTTGGTGCACCAAGCAGTCGGGTGTGAGACCTTTCCGCTGCACGAAGTCGTTCGTGGGAGTGTGCTGGTCGAGTTCAAGCGCATCGAGTGCGGGAACTGCCGCACCGAGAAGCACTTCAAGATCTGGTTCAACACGCTCTTCATCTCACCAGGTATGGGAGGTGTACGGTGAGTGGCTTCCGAGAGTCGACGGTGAAACACTAACGGATCGGGTGTGGCTGGCTGACAGACCCTGAGAGCGGGAAGGTGACCTTCACTCGCCAAGAGATGGACTGGGTGACGCGCGACAAGAAGAAGCGTCGCATTCCAGCTGCAATGGAGCTCGAAATGGTCGTCGCACGACCGTAGACGGGCGAGAGACGACGACGTTGTCGTCCCTCTACACGCACTACACGCACTTCCAGAGTATGAAATCGACGAGTTAAGCCAAGCCAGCAAGTGTATTCTCTTCATCCATCGCCTCCTCCCTATATACGCACGAGCTACTTGGGCTTGAACGGCACTGCGGAGAACGTGTCGCTGAAGCGCTTGAACTCGGGGTGGTAGTCGAAGTTGTCGATGAGCACGCGCACGCCCTGAGCATGGCGTCGTTTCGCGTCGTCGTACTGCGTCTGCATGCGGCCAGTGGTCTCACTGTACTGGCATTCCAACGGAGCGATGCTCGTGTCGAAGAGCGCGATCCAGTCCTGGCTCTCACGCAGCTTCGTTTCGAGGTCCGCTCGTCGCTGACCGAGCCGAAAGAGTTGGTCGTCGTACGCCTGTTTCCCTCTCTCATCCGCGCGAATCTCGCGCTCGAGCGTCGCGATCCGCTGCTGGAGCGTCTCGAGCACTCCGCCAATGCCGCTCGTCGTGCGGTTCATCCGGCCCGCGTCTTTCGCCGTCACGAGCTGTTTGGACGCTGGCGGTGGGAACACGAGGCGTGGGAGCCCTCGCTTCGACGACGGCGACGTCATGAATGAGTGGGTGGGTGCCTGTGAGCTCCACGTTGGACGCGCAAAGATAGACTACTTGTCTAGCTCAAGTCTCAGCGCCCACCCACGTATGTTACGCACCACCAATCACTGTCTCAAACGGAGTTAGTTGGTCGATGCATGAGGGTGACTGTCTGTCTGTTGCCTTACGATGCATGCACTGAGCTCCACGACCCGCGCACTTGGGCGTCTTGTCGAGAGCGCGGAGCGAGTCCGTTCGAGACGCTTCGCTCTCGAGGATCGGCTCTCGACGGCGGCACTGGCTGCTTGTCGAAGCCTGGGAACTGGCCGCCTTTCGTCACTCTTGTTGGCACGTACGACAGCGCCTCGGACGAGCCTGCGAGCTGTGTGAAGAAGTCCAGGAGCTGCGGCGACGAGATGAACCCCGAGCCGTCTCGGTCGACCTGCATTGTGACAAACTGCTGCTCGCTCAAGTCGAGGTCGAGACCGAGTCGGTAGCAGACGTGCTTGACGTCGCTCGCGCGACACATGGCTTCGTACTCGCCATTCTCGATTGGCACGACCATCTCTCTCGGCGCTAGGCCCTTAAACGCGTGACGCACGAGGATCGCCGCACTCTGGCGCCCACTCTCGCTCATCAGCAGGTCTTTTAAGCGGCTCTCGCTTCGCAGCTTTCGCCGTACGGACGTCGCATCGCTCGAGAGATCGCTCATGCCGCCTATCCCGGCGCTGCTCGACATGGGCACCGACCGTGGCGACAATGCTGTGGACGGGAACCCGAACTCGACAGTCGAGTTTAGCCGACGCGTTGCTTGGCGCTGTTGTTGCTGCTGCTTGGTACTTGTCGCTCCGCCAATTGGATGCGCTCCTGGAGATCCGGTCGTGGGCGTGACACGCTTGAGCTCAGCGAGCACGTCACTTGCACGGTGGAGCAGATCCAAGTACGTGATGCTCGCACCCAGTGGGTGGGCGGCTGGGTACAGCGTCTCGACGAACTCGCGCGCCGAGATGCCGGACGAGGACGACGAGAAGTTGAGGCCCAAGCGTGACGTGAGCAGGATCTCGGCCAAGTCGTCCTTGCTCACTTGGCCGTGCACGTCGGCGCTCCGGTGCATGTCGACTGCTGTCTTGAGGTCGACACGGCGCTCGAGGAGGTCGTGGAGAATCCCAATGAGTGCGACGCGGTCTACGCGAAGCCTCCGGTCCTCCTGTTGTTGGTGGTGTTGCTGCTGCTGCTGGGAACTCGTTGGTACCGACTGCGTTGCCAGTCGTGTGTGCACGAGCCCAACGTCATCGGAGACGTGGTCCGTGATGCGAACCGACGTCTTCGTCGCCCGGTGGTCCTGGTGCATCTTACGGCGCGGACAGTTCCAGAGCGCGTCGGTCTCACTCACTGTGTGCATGTCGAACGCGTCTTTGCCACCGATGCGTTCGTCGTACGGCTGCTCCTGTGGCGCGAGCAGCACTGACGTGGTCGAGAGGTGCTTCTTGCGTTTCTTGGGCGACAGGAGGTCGCTGCAGAGCTGACTGAGCCGCACTTCGAGTCGCTTGTACGGGACTGTCGGTGGGCTGTTCCCACCCGCGCGGGAGACGACGACGTCGTCCGTCATGCCGCTATAGATCGCAAAGATTGCCGCCTGGAGATCCGCGATCGACGCCAAGATACCGAGCTCCTGGATCGCTGTGAGCAGCTCTTGAGGCGAGACCATACCGGTCTGCTCGACATCGTTGTGCTGGCAGATCGTGACGAGATGGGGCAGTTCGGCCAGCATGCATTCGAGGACTTTCTGTGCCGATCGAGGCAGTCGGGTGGTCCCACCCGCTGCTCGGAACTCCCCTGTTGTCGGCGAGGTCGACGACCCGTCCGTGCTGATGGCTGGTAACGAGCGCCATAGAGCAGTCGTAGGAGCGGAACCCGAAACGGACTGGGACGGAGACGCGGGCTCGGGCTCTTTCGAGCGCTCTCGCGTCGTGAATGCGTTAAAGTGGTTGTACAGGTCGTAGTTGACAATGTACCCGCGACCGCTTGGATCGAGCGTCCAGAAGATCGTCTCGACCTCAGCGTAGCGTGCGAGGACGCTCAAGTGCACGAGGCTCTGCCGGAACTGGCCGCGTGTGATGCGACCGAAGCGATCGCCTGGGAAGATTATCTGTGGGGACGACGACCCGAGCTGACCGAGCTCTTTCATCTGCTGTAGCTTGGCGAGGATGCGCTTCTCGAGCGGCACGTGCGACCGGCTCCCGAACATCGCGTCATCGCACTGCTGGGAGCTGTCGCCTGGGCTCTCGGCCACGAGTGCGGCCTCCGGGTTGCCGTACAGCGTGCAGTCGCTTCGCCATCGGCTCTCGTCGCGAATCTTCACGATCGTGCGGTTCGCTTCGACGTTCCTGCGACAAGCACAAGACCCTCACGACATCAGTGCCTGTACGCCGTTCTCAGTGCCACACGCGGAGCCAACGACCGATTGGCTGAGCGAACGCACCGCTGCTCGTTCGACTTGCCGGCTGGGTGCGGTGCAGAGCTCGGCAGCACGCTCGGGTGCAGTTGGGGGTTGTAGCTGTCGTGAACGGTCTGGAAGTTCGTGCGTCGCCCGGTCCGAATTGGCGAAATGTCGACTGAGCGAGCCGACGGCATCGTAATCGGAGACGAAGACGCCGACGTCTTCATAGCGCTGTGGTCGCTCGCTCGGAGCGCTTGCATCAGCGGCGTGAGGCCGATCGATCCTGTCGCCGAGTCGCTGCGAGTGTCGTAGAGCGAGAGATAGAGAGAACATCGTTCGCGTTAGTTCCGACAGTCTACTCGACACTGTCGAATGCCGTTGCTCCGAACAATCAACGGCGTACGTGAACGGCAGAAGGCGCACGCGCAGTGCCGCAAAGTCGGCGTTGCTGAACGCGAGTCCACAGCGCGCGAGACAGTCGCGGAACGTGTCGGGGGTCACGTAGCGCTGGTTGATCCGCTCGAGTTGCATAAAGAGCGGCGTGAGCTTGTCGATCGACTGGACGAGAAAGTCCCAGAGCCGTGCGTTGCCCATGCCCGCGACAGGCGGCGACACGTGCTTGGACGTCGTCGGGAGCACGAGCGGCGACTGACCGTGAAACAGCGCCAAGAAGTCGGCGTACTTGATCCCAAAGCCACGCTTGCTGTCGTCAACGCCGATAGCAGCGGTCCTGTCTGTGGCAAAGTCTTTCAAGTCGGGCGAGAGCGAGTCGTATGCCTTCTCGTACTCTCTCGGCGTCAAGAAGACGCCAATGTGATTCATGCCGAGCTCGAACTCTTCGCGGCTCACGCTCCCAGAGCACACAATGTCCATCTTGGAGAAGATTCGGCTCAGCTTGTCGAGGTTCTGCACGATCGCGTCCGAGATGCGCCGCCAGATCGCCTCGCTCTCGCTCCCACCTCCGCCGTTTCTGCTGTTTAAGCTCTGTGGAACACCGTAGAGCGGGCCACGGGTGCTCGTTCGAGAGCCCTCCGTCGCGTACGGCGCAGAGAGCACTGCCCCCGGTGCGCTGAACTGGTCGCTGCGTGGAAACGACGACAGATTGGCGCTGTGCTGTCGCCCGGAACTGCTGCTCGGTCGCGCTGTCCAGTCGGCATCGCTGCTGCTGGTGCTCTGCTGTTGTTGTTGCTGTTGTTGTTGCTGTCGTTGCATGTCGTGACGCGCACGGATGAGTTGGAGCGACCACTCGGTCATGATACGGCAGAACATGTCGATGTCTAAAGCGTACAAGGAAGCGTGTGAGTCCGATCCGCAGTGAGTGCGCGTGTATCAAAGCGAGTGGTCCTGACACACGAGATCGACCAGAGAGAAGCAGACAGGCAGTGGACGCACCGAGCTTCTTGGTCTGTGACGGACAAAAGGCTGCGTAGAGCTCTCGTCCTTTCATGAGTGCGTCCGCCATTTGCTGCTGCTGCTCGGGCGAGTCGGTCGCTGGCGGCACCTGGAGGATGCCGATCCGCTTGAGCGCGAGCTGGAACTCACGCACGTCCAGCTGGCCGTCGCCATTAAGACTGAAGCGTCGCAGCACCTCGTCGGGCTTGAGGGCCGTACGCGAGAAGCGCTCGATCTCCGTCGCAAAGTACGCGACCACGCGGCGGTTTGCCAGGAGCTGGTGGTGCTGCTGCCACTCGGCCGTGCTCATGTTGTCGATCTTGGCCTGCGTCTTGTGCATCCTGTAAGCCCACACCTTGCTGTACGAATACACACACCACTGCTATACCGCCACCAACAACTTGAGAGAAGGGGAGGGAGGGAGGCAGGCAGGCAGTTGGTTGTGGGCTTCCAATGCCAGTGACGGCTGATAGAGCGGCGCTCAGTCGTTTCGTTACGTTCGGAATAGACTTAGAATCTCGAGGCTAATGTGTGAACAGTATCGGGTGAAGTGAAGCCACTTGGGGTGTCATGAGAAGTTTCACGCTGAATCTCTGCTGCTACACGTCCTCGATCATGTTGACGATGACGAGACCTACTATAGTACGCTGCTCTTCATCACATGGAGTGTCTCCTTATTTGAGGTTTGCCAGTGCTGGTGCAGACGTGTGGTCGCGATGTAGTCGAACAGCTTCGGCAGCTTGGGCAGTGTGGACAGCTAGTCTTCCGAGAGAGGTGCGGCACTTGTGGTGTTGTCTGCTGCCGACTTCCGATGACAAATCAGCGCCGGATCGCGGCGTAGACAATTGTGAGCGGGATCAGCCACTTGCATGCCATGACGACTACACCAGCGCAGAGGATGACCCAGACGGTTGGGGTGACTTGGATCGGCACCATGGCTCAGCTTGCTTGAACTCTCGGGCTGTCGATCACTGAGTGGAGGAGTTGGGAGACGAGTGGTGATTGCTTCGTGGCAACTTGGAAAGCGAGGGCGGCAGCTCATCGGCACGCAGCGCGCCACCAGCCAAATGCGGGGATGCGGTGAGCAATAGACTGACTCGCACAGGATTCGCGTGGTGATTTAGGTGCGTGGCGAGGTGAATGTGGCGTCTAGTTGTCTTGCCGAGATATGATTTCTCGGTGATTTCCTTCGGAAATCAGGAGTCGAATGTGACTCTCGATTAATCTGGGCTTATGCGGACCATCCAGTCACACAAGAGCTCAATCTCCACAAACTGGACGGACTGAGATGACTTTGGCGGCGAGCACCAAGTCAAAGGAGAGATTACCGAAGCGCCAGTTAACCCCATCGGCATTGTCAGCTGCAAGTGGAGACGTCGTGGCAACACGATTGGCTACTAAGGGTGCTGAACAACGCCGTCCCCATCACAACCGTGTTTTCGCTTTGTCACGTCTGTTGTTGATTGAGTAGGCGACGCCAAGACTGCCGGCGGAACAGTGGAACGTCGGCGTGCATGCGACGATCGACTTAGAAGCGGCGTACGGACGAGTGGGACCGGCAGCTGCTCGGTGACGTGCGCGCATTCGAATTTTGGTAGGATCTATGGGAGAACTAGGAAGTGGTGGTAAGGAGCGAGTACGAGGTCAGAGCGTCTGGCAGGAGCTCACTTTTGGATCTTCACAACAGAGAACACGTGCATCCAAGCTCACCTTGCCTTCTTCATGTGCCAAGGGGAAGGGCGGCGATTGCTATTGCATTAGTACAGGGGTGGCGTGTGCGTCCTCGCAACGCAATCTACTCACGTCCGTGCTCTCAGGCTCATCAATCGTCATTGTTGGATCCATCGAGCTCGTCAACAACGTCCGCGATGACATCGATGACGACCTGCCCTTGCTGTTGTTGCTTCTTCTTGGCTGGCTTCTTTGTCTTCGGGCGTGCTGCCTGGAGCTGCGTCACACTGACGCCCCTTGTTGGACACATTGAGTTTCATCGCGTTGCAGACGAACATTGCTCTGCCAGTGTACATCAGCTGAATCGCAAATGAAACCGACTGCGAATGCTCCGATCACGATGTAGCTGACAATGGGTGGGATCAACTGCTTCGACGCCGCAAAGCCCACGGCGAGACAAATTGCGCACTAGACGGCCAAGGCAACTTGCAACGAGACCAACGCCATTTCGAACCGCGGACGAGTGGTCCGGACTGGGACCTGTTGCGTGAACTGCGTTCAATGACATAAGTCGGCGAAATTTAAAAAAATGGGAAGTGAGCTGCTGAGTTCAAGAGTCCACAAAAGGCGATCTCCAGGTGAACAAGCAGCCACATCGACTAGCGCACACACGGATCCTCCCGAGGCGGACTGTCGACTAGATCAGAGTTATCATATCATACCATATCATATCATAATATGGTATTTTGCGATATTAAAGCAGAGGTGCAACGCAAACTCAGCTCAGGTTCGCACGAAATCAAGTTTGATTCTGCGGCTGAATGTGGTGACTCAGTCGATTCAAGCGAGGCCCGACACAAGAGCTCAGTGGCTGCTGTAGCGTTTGCTCTTGTCCACAAAGCTGTACTAGTATAGGACAATATTATCCGAACACATGATGGACGCGCTGTGAGAATCGAGAATGCTTCGTGGAGTGGTCATGGAGGATGTTTCGGAAAAATATAGCGAGGTACTGTATTGTACGTACCTACTGAACAAAATAATGACGTTACGGCTCTTTCCAAAAGAGTTCACAACCTTTCCAAAAAATTCCACAATATGATGTGCGCACATCACATTGCATTTTTTGCATGTTGAGGTTTACATGTGGCGCGAACTCGCGCATTCGCGCACTCTCACCACTCACACTACAAGCAGCTCTCAAAATACCGCAGCAAGAGGCATCAGAGCAGCAACAACACCAGGCCGACACCCACGCTGAGCAGCAACCGGCGCGGACATACGCGCGCATGTCGGTAGAAACATGGCTCCGCGCAATCGAGCTCGTGATTGCACGTCGTTGGGTAGCTCGTGACGCAGCAAAAGTACTCGGCATCAACCGGAACCCACTCTACTCAATTCTTCGCAAGTACCGCATAACCGGGTCTGCTGCAGGTCAGGCTCCCCTTGGGCGTGCACCGCTTCTCACAGACGCTCAACGAGATATCGTGTGTGACTGGGTCGGCGAGGATTGCAGCCAGACACTCGAGCAACTAGCATCGCGCTTGACGGAGACATACGGCGTCACCGTCTTCATCTAGACAGTTCAACGCGCACTCCACAGCTTCCACTACAGCTTTAAGCGCGCCTCGCTCATACCAGATCGGCCAAATTGCCCCGCTACCTTCGCTACACGCCGCGCCTACGCTTCCTAGTTCGTGCGGCTGCTTCCGAGCCGTCGGAAGCTCGTTTTCGTCGACGAAGTCGGGTATGTGCTCCCTGCGGGTTCGACACGGCTGGAGTCCTGTCAACATGAGGGCGAATGTAGCTGTCGCCGCCGTTCGCTCTCAAAACTACAGCATCGCCGCGGCAATGATGGAGAGCGGCCTCATCCTCTACAAGGCACGAAAGGGCAGTTACAACGCTGACAACTTCGGTGACGTTGTGGAGGACCTCGTCACGGCCCTCGCAGGTGATCGCATCGAAGGTGCAGTGGTTGTGGTGAACAACGTCGCATTTCACAAGGCTACCGTCAGGCGCAACTCTCTGCACGCGTTTGGCCACAGCCTCCTCTTCCTCCCACCGTACTCACCATTTCTGAACCCGATCGAGGAGTTCTTTTCGAAATGGAAAGGACTAGTACGACGTGGTGCACCGCGCGACGAGGCTCACCTCTACCAGTTGATCGAGAGCTGCAGTGAGCAGGTAACTGCTCGCTACTGTGCGGGGTACTTCGAGCACATGGAGCGCTACATAGCTCCTTAACTTGCGGGTGAGGCGATTTTTAACTGAATAAAATGCAATTTGATGTTCGCCCATCATATTGTGAAATTTTTTGGAAAGGTTGTGAACACTTTTGGAAAGAGCTGTATATGACGGTTCCAACTTGAACAGTCATGTAACGTCAATATTCTGTTTCGTAAGTTCGTCCAGCGCCTCTGTATTCTTTTCAATAGTGTACATGTTTGCGCGATTCAACTCGAGGCATCGTCGAGACCAGTCCACCAGTTCGACATCACGCCCCATCAGCTCGGTTGGCAATGCTCTCGCCTGCGCTCTCGGGCGCCGCCCGGCCGCGGCCGAGCGCAAACACCCCGCGAGCGCCGACCGCCCGCCGCCGCCGCAGCAGCTGGCAGGACGATGCCACGCCGCTGCTGCCTGTGCGAGGAGCTCCCCAGCAGCCATCGCCTTCACCCGCCGACGCTGGCGCTCCGTCCGCGCTCGCCAACGTGACGAACGCGTTGCTGTACGGCGTGATCAACTCGATCCTGACGATCCCGTGCATGTACGGCTACGCCGCGATCATCTTTAGCCACCCGGACTTTGCGTCGTTCATGCCAGCGCTCTCGAAGCTCGTGATGTTCTCGAGTGTCGTGCACCAAGTGCTCTTCACGCTCCTCTCAACGCTGCCGTTCGCGATTGGCCAAGTCCAAGACGCAGGACTCATCTTCCTTAGCGCCATTGCGTCCTCAATCTGCGTCTCGCTCGGCGAAGACGTGTCGCTCGAAGCCAAAGTCACGACTGTCGTCGTCACGATCGGCCTTGCGACCACAGCTCTCGGCGGTTGTCTCGTGTTGCTTGGCCGCTTCAAGCTCGCGGGGCTCGTGTCATACCTGCCCATGCCAGTCGTCGGTGGCTACCTCGCGTACATTGGGCTCTTCTGTCTCTACGCCGGTCTCTCGCTCAGCACGGGCCGCGTGATCAACGACCTCTCGTCGCTGCTCAACGCGCTCGAAGCCGACAACAACGCGCTCTTGAGCCTCCCTGGCGTCCTCGGTGGTGTGCTCCTCCTGCTCGTGTCGCAGCGCTGTGAGAGCTCGCTCGCATTGCCAGCGTGCATCCTTGGCCTCCCGCTCGTGTTCTACACGCTCCTCCCGCTCTTCGGCGCAAGCTTGGACGACGCACGCGATGCTGGCTGGGTCGCTCCAGCGACGCCTCCCGCCGGCTTCTTGCAAATGTGGGACCTCTTTGACTTTGCGCAAGTGCACTGGGCGCAAGTCCCGCGCCAGATCACGACGTGGCTCGGCATGGTCTTTGTCGTCGCGTTCTCGTCGTGTCTCGACGTCGCTGCGATCGAGATGGACATGGGCCAGCAGCTCGACATTAACCACGAACTCGCGTCCGTTGGCTGGTCGAACGTCGCCAGCGGCCTCCTTGGCGGCTACACAGGCTCGTACATCTTTTCGCAGACAATCTTCACGTACCGGTCCAAGACGAACTCGCGCGTCGTCGGCGTGTGCGTGATTGTCGCGGAGCTCGCGATCGTGCTCCTCCCGCTCTCCGTCATGAGCTTCGTGCCGCGGTTCTTCTTTGCAGCGACGCTCATCTTCATTGCGATCGACCTCCTCGTCGAGTGGCTCGTGCACGTGTACCACAAGGTCCTCTTGCGCGAGTACGTGGTGCTCTGGCTCTCGTTCATTGCGATCAACTGGGTCTCGCTCGAACTCGGCATGCTCCTCGGCATTGGCTTTGCGATCCTCAACTTTATGCTCGGGTACGCGGAAGTGCGCGTCGTGAGCCGCAAGTCCCGTCGCTCGGCAGCAGTGCGGAAGCTCGCAGCACGGACAGTGCTTGCGCACAAGCGCGACTCAATCGTGTACTTGGAGCTGTACGGGTACCTCTTCTTTGGCTCGTCCGTGCAGATCCTCCAGGGCGTGCAGAAGGAGGTGCACGTGCGCCAGACTGTCGGGGGTAAGGGGGCCACGACCAGCACAAACGACAGCAAGTCAGCGACAGGGTTCGCGACCGCGCTGGCTGACCGGCTCAACCGCTCCGGGTTGTATACTGTCCCGATCACGCCTGTCGCAAAGCTCGCCGTACCGATCGTGTGCCTCGACGGCAGCGCCGCCCCGAGCGCCGACGGCGTCCCGACCGAGTACATCGTGCTGGACTTTGGCCGCGTCTCGGGCATGGACGCGACCGCGGCTCGGAGCTCGTTCATGATTGTGCAGCAAATGTGCAAGCGCCATGGCATCACCGTGCTCTTTGCCGACGTGCTCCCGGAAGTCCGGAACCTGCTCGAGAGCAACGACATTGCGGACGCTGCGAGCTTCTACCCGACTGCCGACTCGGCGCTCGAGTGGTGCGAGAACGAGCTGCTCGCGCCGACGCAGCACGCGCTCGCGAAGGACGCGAAGCGCATCGTGTCGATGAGTGTGCTGCTGCACCGGTTCATGGGCGAGCCGGACGACGCGAGCGCGTTCCGCGGCATTGACGAGTTCTTTGCCAAGCACGCGGTGCGCGCTGGCCACTTGTTCTACGACGTTGCCGACCCGCCCGACCACTTTTACTTCCTCGCGTCTGGCCGTGTCGCACTCTTCATGCACAGCGACGGTGGCGCTGCTGGCGTCGCGACTGCGCCAGGCGTGTCGCCGACAGTGTCGACACTGTCGATAGCCGACGCGAACGCCGCCAAGGGACTCGTGCTCGTCGAGTCTGTGCTGCCTGGCGCAATGTTTGGCGAGGTGGACTTTT
>JAASFJ010000120.1:0-40020 GCA_023333755.1 Globisporangium uncinulatum | reverse complement strand
TCGACGCTTTGTTCCAGAGCTGTGGCTCGAGATCCACACACAACACGCCCAACACGCGCCATTCCAGCTTTCGCGCTTCAGCTCGCAGATCTCAGGCATCGGATCGTTCTCCGTCACGGAAGTGCTGGCACCTCTGACTGACTAACTGAAAGCAGACGTAGACGCCGCCGGACGCTTGACCCACCCGCCATGAAGTCCCTCCAGGAGCACCTTGTGGTGCCCGTGGACGACTACGCCGGGCGTCGCCAGCACCTCGTGTACGCCCCGAGCGAGCACGTGCGCCTCGTGGCCTACGCCTTCTCGTACGCGCGTCTGGCGCTCTTCTGGCTGCTCGTGCTCGCCACCGGCACGCTGTTCGGCATCGTCACAGTCTGGTTCCCGCAGCTCTTCACGTGGGTCGCGCGCTCGCGTCTGCCGTACTCGTCTGTCGGCGACGCTGATTACGTGCTCGTGCTCGTGCACCCGGACGGCTTCCGCTCGCTCTACGTCGAGCGGCGTGTGCACCGGCCTGCACGCAACGCGTCGGAGGACCGCACGAAGCTCGCGTGGGTCTGGTTCGAGTTCAAGAAGCACCGGTACGTGTACAACCACGAGAAGGGCGAGTTCGAGCGCTACCTCGCGACGATCTTGGAGGAGCTCGCAAAGGTGCAAGCGCGCCTCAACACCGGACTCGACGCGGCTTCTGTGAGCGCCAAGATGGAGCTCTTCGGTCCGAATGCGGTGGACATCCGCGCGCCCCAGATCCCCAACCTGCTCTTCACGAAGGTCGTGCACCCGTTCTACCTCTTCCAGGTCTTCAGCGCCAACGTCTGGTTCCAGCAGGACTACGTGCTCTACGCTGTCGTTGTCCTCGTGCTCTCGGCCGCGTCGCTCACGTGGGAGATCTACTCGGAGGTCTCGAACAGCAACCGCCTGCGCAGCCTCGTCCGCAGTGACCGCGTCGTCGAAGTCGTGCGCGCCGACAAGCGCGTCAAGGTGCACGAGACGGAGCTCGTGCCGGGCGACATTGTGCAGCTCGTGCCTGGCCCGGTCGTCGCTGACGTGCTGCTACTGGCCGGTGCGTGCGTGGCGGACGAGGCGTCGCTCACAGGCGAAGCGCTCCCCGTGAACAAGGAGCCGGCGTCCGGCGCTGGCCTGCTCACAGAGACCGTGGCGCGTTCGCAGTTCAAGGCGAGCTTCCTGCACGCCGGATCGAGCGTCACGCGTGTGCGTGAGACTGGTGGCGCGTGTCGTGGCGTCGTGCTCAGCACGGGCTTCTCGACCGGCAAGGGCGAGCTCTTCCGCAGCATCATCTACCCCAAGCCGATCTCGTTCGAGTTTGAGCGCGACAGCTACCGGTACCTCGGCGTGCTCGCACTCATCGCGTTCGTGGCCTTCACGAAACGGGTCATCGAAGGCGCGAACGGCGGCTCGAGCGTGGGTGAGACGATCGTCAACTCGCTCGACCTCATCACGATCGCAGTGCCGCCAGCGCTGCCGATCGTGCTCTCGTCCGGCATCGGCTTTGCGCTCAGCCGCCTCAAGGCCGGCGGCATCTTCTGCATCGACTCGCAGCGCATCAACTCGTGCGGTCAGCTCTCGTGCTTCTGCTTCGATAAGACTGGGACGCTCACGCAGGAGCACCTGAGCCTCGCGAGCGTCGACGTCGTAGACGACGCGGTCCACGCGCTCAAGACCGTCGCGCTCGCGATCCCAGAAGCGCTTCGCCTTGCCATGGCCACGTGCCACGGGCTCTCGGAGGCAGACGGGAAGCTCCAGGGCTACTCACTCGACCTCGCCATGTTCGAGGCGTCCGGCTTCTCGCTCGAGTATCTGCACGACAAGTCTCGGGGCGACTACGTGGCGATCGCGACGTCGTCGGCTGCAAACAAGCCGACGCAGTTCGGGATCGTCAAGCGCTTTGCGTTCGACGCTGCGTGCCAGCTCTCGAGCGTCGTGGTCGAGGACCTCGCGACACAGCAGCGCTTCGCGTTCGTCAAGGGCTCACCAGAGGCGATCCGCGCGATCGCGACGAACCCGCCCGAGGACCTGCACCACAAGACGCTCTCGTACTCGGCGGAAGGGTACTACTGCATTGGCTTTGGCGTGAAGGACGTCACGGGCACGTCGAGCGCGGGCTTGAGCACTCGCGAGAGCGTCGAGAGCGCGATCCGGTTCGAGGGCCTCGCGATCTTCAAGAACGAGCTCAAGCCCGAGACGAAGGGCATGATCGACGAGCTGTACATGGCCGACATGGACATCCGCATGATCACGGGCGACAACGCGCTCACCGCCGTGCACGTGGCGCGCGAGCTCGACATGAAGCTCAAGCTTCGTGTGGCGGTCGTGGATGTGGACGACGCGGCTGGCGCGCCCGTCTACCTCTCAGTCGACTCGATCAAGGACAAGGATGCGATGGACTGGCTCCCACTCACTGCCAGCAACTTGGCGCACGTGCTCGACGAGTTCAGCATCGCAGTCACTGGCGCGGCTCTCGACACACTGGCGCGTGACGTGGGCGACGAGACGCTCAAGCAGCTGCTGCGTGAGACGCTCGTCTTTGCGCGCATCCGGCCGCAGCAAAAGGCGTGGATCGTCGAGCAGCTCATGGACCTCGGACTGATCGTGGGCATGTGCGGCGACGGCACGAACGACTGCGGCGCCCTCAAGGCTGCACACGTGGGGCTCGCGCTCTCGAGCGCCGAGGCGTCGATCGTCGCGCCGTTCACGAGCCGCGCCAAGTCGATTCTCGACGTCCCCGTGCTCATCCGCGAAGGCCGGTGTGCGCTCACGACGTCGTTCCTCGGCTTCAAGTTCATGGTGCTGTACCCGATCATCCAGCTCGGCATGGCGAGCACGTTGGCGCAGGTGGGCATCAACGCGGACCTCGACATCTTGCTCTCGAACAACCAGTACCTCTGGGACGACCTCGCCATCGTGCTCGTGCTCGCGATCACGATGCTCTACACTGGTGCATCGACGCAGCTCTCGAAGGAACGGCCGCCGCACACGCTCTTCTCGCTTCAGATCGTCGCGTCGATCCTCGGGCACGTCTCGCTCTTCATCGCGTTCTTTGCCACGCAGTTCGCGATCGCGGTCCACGCAGACAGCTGGTTCTGCCGCGTGAAGGACGGGTACGCGTTCGAGGCCGAGAACGACACGTCTGTGCCCGAGACGTGCGCCGTGTTTGCGGACTTTGACATTGAAGACGACGGGTACTCGTACGAAGACACAGTCGTGTGGCTCTTTGGGCACATGCAGTACATTGTCGTGGCGGCGGCGTTCAACATCCAGGACCCGTTCCGCCTGCCGTTCTACAGCAACAAGCTCTTCACGCTCGTGATTGTGGCGGTCGTCGTCGTGAACACGTACTTCCTCATGACGACGTCAACATGGCTCACAGACACGTTCCAGGTGCTCGCACTGCCGAGTTCGTACCGCTGGACGATGTTTGCGCTCTTCTGCGGCCACTTGTGCGCCGCTCTCGTGTGGGAGGTCGTCGCTACGCGTGTGCTGCCGATGAAGCGGTAGCGATTCGTTCCGTGTTTGTTGTCTTCAATGCAAGATTTGAATTGTCATGGGTGAGATCTAGGATTGTGTTCGACTCGCGGTGGTATGCGGCAGTGCTCGTGTGCGTGGGCTGATACTCTATCGACGACACCAGGCTGTTGTTGTCCTCTCTTCACACGTCACATGATTCGTTTCAGTGACGGGTGACAAATTGGAAGCATTTACCACCACCCACACCCTTCGATCGAATTATTCCGTCGCACACTGTCCGCCTGTTCACATTTTTTCCTCGCTGCCAACAGTGGACGCGACCCCGACTCCAGCAGCAGCAACCCACCCACCCGCCTGTGGCCCGATCGACTCATGTACGCGAAGGACTACGTCTTCCCGCTGGCGCTCACGGCCGCGTGGCGCGCCGACCTCCAGAGCCGCACGCAGACGAGGCTCTCGGAGATGCTTGGCGTCGAGGTGGACACTGTCATGGCGGTACGTGCGGCGCAGTGAGCAGGCAGCGATCTTGTCGGCAGCAGCTCGGCTCGGGGCGTCTCCTTCCCCTCCTCCCTCCCCCGTCGTCTCCGTCTCGTTCTTCTCGTTCTTCGCTTCGACCGACGGCGCGCCCTCTCTCCCTGGTGTGCATCTGCACGCCCGAGTGAGTGTCTGAGTGTCTGAGCGAGCGCACGAGGAGGCACCGTCCGACCACGCACGCCTTCCCGAGAAAGAGAGTGTGGGTGTGTGTGGGTGTATGGGTGTGGGTGACCGTGTGGAGTGAATGAACAAAAGAGAGAGAGAGCATTAAAAAGAGAACCGGAACGGACGGGCACGATGGGAAGAGAAGAGAAGAGAAAAGACCCGAGGCGGAGTGCCGCCAAGCGTGTGTGTGTGAGGAGCGATAGCGATAGCGAGTGAGTGAGAGCGTCCGCCCGTGCTTATGTGTGTGTGTATTATATGGCTCTCGAACGACGCGACGGACACCACAGGAGTACGTACTCGTGATGGTCGGCAACAAGAAGAGCATGGCGCAGATCGCGCACGACCTCATCGACTTTATCGGCGACGAGTCCGCCGAGCACTTTGTCGCGTGGCTCAGTGGCGTCCTCCCGACGTACGAAGCGCAGGCAGCAGGCGACGACGCCGCCCCAACCGCCAGCACCACAGAAACAGGAACCGCCGTCACCACCACGTCTGAAGCCGCCGCGTCTGCTCCTGAGACCACAGCACCAGCAGAAGCGACGCCTGTGAAGCGCATCATCAGCCTCAAGAGCACCAGTGCGTCGACCGACGCGGCCCCGAAGCTCGTGTCGCTGAGCGCGAGCCGGGGCACTGTCCGGAGTCTCAGTCGGGCGCCAGTGCCGTCGGACGACGTGCTCGCCAAGCGCTCGCAGCGGTTCGGTATTGTCGAGAAGAGTCCGCCGCCTCCGTCGAGGAAGGCTGTGCACAGTGACGACGCTCCAAAGGCGCTGGTTTCAAGCGCTGGCGCAGCGAAGCGCAAGGCGAGTGCCGAGCCTGAGTCGTCAGCGCGTCGTGGGTCTGGCGGGCGGCTGTCGCAGCTGCTTGGACCACCTGTAAACGTTGACCAGGCGGAGCTCGACGCACGCGACAGCTTGCACTCGAACAAGAAGACGAAGCCAAACCCGCGGGTCGGTACTGAGCCAGAGCGCGAGCGGCGGAGCCGATCGAACGGCCGGAACGACAGGAGCGACAGGAACAACCAGGAGAACCGCGATGCTGACAGCACGAACCGCAAGCTGACGCGGAGAGCGGAGCCGGGCGAGCGGCCTCTGCGTCAGGGGGACGCACCGCCGCTTCCTCGGAGCGACCGACCGGAGCGTGCAGACAAGTTTGGCGGCCGAGGGAACCAGCAAGGCGGCTACTTCAACGGACCTCCCGGCTTTGGCGGGTTTCCCCCTCCGGTACGTCACTCTCTTCTCTCTCTCAGTGTGGACAAACCGAACTTAACGCTTGTGCGTACTTGCGTGCGTGTCTGCAGCCGTACGGCCACCCAATGTACTTCCCACCGCCTCCGTTTGGACAGATGCCTCCGTACGGCATGGGCTTCCCGCCACCACATGGCGGACCAGGGTACTACGACGGCCCCGGAGCGTACGGCGGACGGCATGGGCCTGCGATGCCTGGCGGACGTGGGCCTCGCGCAGGCTTCCAGAACCGGACGTGGGTGAACCCGAACGTCGCGAAAGCGGACGACGCGAAGGCGGAGGGTGGGGACGGAGACGCGACGGCAGCTGCCGGTGGTGCGGAAGGCTCCGCTTCGTCGTCTGCCGCAGGCGGACTGAACCCGAGTGCTCCAGCGTTCGCACCACGCAACCCGTTCTTCTCGTCGCATATGCGACCCCGCTTCCAGAACAAGACGTGGGTCCGCCAAGACTCGGCCAACGACGAGGAGCTGTCGCTCACGCTGCCAACGACCCCGCCGCCCGACGGCGCCGACGCCGCTGAGTAAGCTGCCACTTGACGAGCGCTTTGCTGTCGACGAAGGCGTCGCACAACAACGAACGAACGAACGAGCGGACGAACCTGCGAGACGAGGGAAGGGGAGCCAAAGAAGCACACGGGCGTCGCAGTGAGCCAGCCACTCGTCGTCGTCGTCTGGCCTTGGTGCCATCTACGAACTACAGCAGCTGAGCCAACCAACCACCCAATGCATGCATGTGTTGTTCACGAGAGACGATGAACGTGTGGTGGCTTCTCAGTCAGTTGTCACGTCACAGCCCTTCCTCATGCTGGTAGATCGTTCACTGACGCGAGCGGCCCCAACCCTTTCGTAGCGTCGAGCTCGCGTCCGCGTCCTGATTCCGAGCGCCACCGCTCTGGCTGCTGCCCTGCGACGCCGCCACCATCGACAACGGCAGCTTCCGGCGCGACGTCGATGCTCCGAATGCCTGCGAGGCCTGCGACTGGGACTGGGAGACGTCGTTCGTTGGCCGCTTGGCGTTCAGTGACGTCAGCTGCGTGAACTCAGTGTCGCTCTCGACGTCGTCGTCGTGGGCGGGACGCAAACTGCTACTCGTCGTCTGCTGGCGCTGGAACAGGTCGTTGATCTTGGGCTGCGGCTTGCGCTTCTTCGCAGGCGTGGGAGCAGCGTCGTCGGATGAGCACAAGTCGATCTCAGCGCTTGCTTGTGATGCGTTCGGTCGCTTGGTCGCTCGAGGCTTACTGGCCACTGCCTTCTTGCGCTTCGACGCAGCAGGAGCCGCACGCTGGCGTCGGGCTGGAGTGCGTCGGTCGTCGTCGTCCGACGAGATACCACGAGCGCCCGCGTTGTTGGTGTCGTCACTGTCGTCGTCGCTACGGTGCTGTCGCAGTCGCTTCTTGGGCATTCGCATTGTGGCCGCAGGAGGTTTCTTGCTTCTCGTTTTCGACTGCGTCTGCGTCCGCTCGCTGTCGTCCAGCTCGTAGTCGTCGTCGCCGTCGTCGTCGTCCGGGACGCTAAAGTCGTCGTCGTCCGAGTCCCACTCGCGCGCTGGCTTCTTTCGAGCCGCAGCACGTGCCGGTGGCTTCGCTTTCACAGCCGCCGGCGCTTTGCTTCGCCCGCGAGCCGCCACGGCAGCCTTCGCCTTGGGCTTGGCCTGCTTGGGCGAGTCCAGAAACCCGTCACCGCCGTCGCTGCCGTCCCCCTCGTCGCTGTCGTCCATGAGCGAGTCCATCACCGACGTCTTTCGTCGCGTAGGAGCTGGTGTTGCCGCTGTCGCCGCTTTCCGTGGAGTCCCAAACCGGCTGCTGCGTTCGGTCCCCGCGTCCTCCGAGTCTCTCGCCCGGCCGGACTGTGCGCGCAAACTCTGCGAGAAGCCGTCGCTCTGCTGCGGCGTCGCTGGCACTGAGATGCGCACGCTGTCGCCGTCGTTGTCGTCGTTTGCTGTCGCTTGCTTCTGTTTCTGCTGATTCTCCTCGTCTTCGAGCAGGTGCTCCGCGTCGATCTGTTCCTTCTTGCGCTCGACAGCGCTGAGGATGTCCTGCTTGGAGTGCGTCTCCGACAGCTTCGCGCTCAGCTCGTGCTGCGTCTCCTCGAGCTGCGCAGCGACGAACTCGTCGAGCGCCGACGCCATGTTCTTGACCACGTACTGCTCGAGTGCGAGCGCGAGTGGCTTCTCGGGAAGGAACATGAGCTTCTGGTCTGGCAAGTGCAGTTTGCGCTCTAGAATGTCTTCGATCGTCACTGCATCGAGGCGTGTGGGACGCACGGGGTCACTCAGTGCGCTTTTCTTGGCTCGGGACGCTGCGTCCTTGTCTGCGAGCGCAAAGACGCGGTCGCGCTTGCGGCGGTAGAAGAGGAGAATGTCGTTCGGGTTGGCGACTTTGCCGACAAAGCGGCTCCCAAAGCGCTGGTTGTGCAGCACAGGGAAGCCCGTGTGCTCTACGCGGAGCCGCACGAGCACCTGCTTGAGCTCAGGGTGCGCTGGCGGTCGCTCCCGTTGCTCGGCTTCTGCGTCCTGCAGTAGTTCGACCACGCGGGCTTCGAGCACGTCGTGGATGCGGTCGGCCACGTCCGGGTCGTCCGGATCGAGCTCGTCGAGGTCGCTCAGCGTCACTTCGCTCATCTTGAACGGCCGCACGGTCTCGAGCGTGCGCTTCGTCATGCGGAAGTTCTGGCCACGGATCTCGAGCACCGCGACCTGCTTGAGCTTCGCTTCGCCTTCGACGAGCGACGTGGCGACCGACGAGCCTGGCTGTGTGATGTAAAAGTCGCCTTTCACGCTCTCCTGGACGTCAATGAGGCACTCGTGCTCGTGGCCCCAGACGACAAAGTCGATAAAGTCCGGGATGAAGCTCTCGGGGACGCAGTTCTTTGCTCCACGGCCACGCTCGTCGCGGTTCTGGTGGACGACAAAAATGCTGAACCAGCGTTCCGGGTGCTCGGCCGGGCGGCGGAAGACGACTTTCTGCTGCGCAAACATGCGGTTCAGCCGCTCGTCGCGCATGTTCCCGAGCCCGTAGACCGCCACGCGCGTCTCGCCTTTCACGAGCAAGACAGGAAAGACTTCGATCGCGTCGACCTTCTCGCTCTTGCCAAAGTAGTTGACGAGGTTCGCAGCGCTGAGCAGGTCCAGCGCCGCCAGACTCTGCTGCGCACGGCTGCTCCCGCCGCCTTCGCGAGACGGATCGTCGTGGTTCCCGTGGATACTGAACACCGGCAGCGCGACGTTGTAGTTTGGGTCCTCGTAGTTCACGACGCCAAAGTTGGGAAAGTTGATGCTCTGGTCGCTCACGACCTGGAAGCGCACGGCCGCGTCGCCCATGCAGTGCGCCCGCAGCAGACTCATGGCCTGGTACATGGCCTTCCGGCTCGGCTTGGCGTCGTGGAAGAGGTCGCCGCCGAGCAGCAAGAGGTCCACGGCTTCGCGCTGGGCGAGCCGCAGGATCTCCTGGAACGTCCGGAACGAGTCCTCGCCCCGGACCGGGTCCTTCTCCGCGTACCCGAGGTGATTGTCGGTCGACAGCAGCAGCCGCAGCGTCGACGCGTGCTCGTCCTCGTCGACCACAGCCGCCATAACCAACCCAACGAACGACCCTGCACGCACTCTAAGTGCGAAAACAAATGGCTCGGGATTGAATAAACTCGATAAAACACTGTGAAGAGCAACCTGAAAACAGAGCAACTTGGACTTGAGAACGCTGCAGGCTCTACAGTACTATGGATACATAGGGCAGACACTGCTCTTGTCAGCTCTACGTACTTACTCTCTTGGTCTCCGTCCTACGGACTCGCTGGCTGGTGCTGCGCACTCGAGACACAAAGCGATGGGACCAGAGATCGTCGCTATATTGTCGCGGCTGGAAAAGTTCATTTGATTAAGACTGCCAGTCAGCCCAACCCATGACTGCGCGCTCTCAACACTATGTGCATCAATGAACTACCGATCAGGGCTCGTGGGTGCAAGCTTCACATGGTGCAGTACCATGTACTAGAAGCTGTTCGTTTCGCATCGACTGAAGTTGCCAGGAGAAAAAGCGGATGGCAACACTGGAAGTTCGACTCTGTGCTTCGACATAATGCACCCACGCCAGACCAGCACTTGCGACTGGGAGAGTGCGTTTCTTGTTCTTGTGGCCAAGCGACCACCTGCCCGCGTTGGCTGGTGCTGCTGTGCACTCCTCCTGCTGGGCTGTGGCTTCAAACCAGTGCAGTTCAGGCCAAGTTGACCAGCACTCAAGCAACACTGTCGTTCAGCCTCATGCAGAATCAAAGTTTCAAACTTCAGGGTTCAGAGACGGTTTTATTCTCAGGGGAATCTTGCGCATACTCAAGTCAAGTGAGTGCGACCAAAACCTTCAAGCGCCGTTTGCTTCTTTGGGCCTTCCTTTCGCCTCATAATCCAAAGTGACGACCCGACCATGGAGCACGAAGCAATACCAGACGCTCGAGTGACGAGCGAGCGCGCAATGGCGGACGCTGTGCGCCACGAGAAGCCGACGGCAGAGGACGCAGTAGCGGAGGACGCGACGGACAACCAGGCGGTCGAAGCCGCCACCGAGACGGAAACGGACGAGGTGGCGAACGACGCAATTGACGACCCCGACGACGAGAGCCGCCGGACGCTGCGCATCGCGTTCGTAGGGAACGTGGACAGCGGAAAGTCGAGTCTGATTGGTGCGTTCATATGCGTGCGTGCGTTGTATGTGTGGGCGTAAGAGAGCGAATAGGACTGACGCTCTTGTCCCCCTTCACCTGGAAAGGCACGCTGATCAAAGGCGACTTGGACGACGGCCGCGGTCTCTCACGCCGCGCGATCTTCCGCCACAAGCACGAAGAGGACAGCGGCCGCACGAGCAGCGTCGCGACCGCGTACATGGGCTTTGACGCCGACGGGCAGCAGATCCTCTCGAAGCGCGCAGGGAAGCTCATCCCGTGGGTCGAACTCGCCCGCACTGCCAGCAAGCGCCTCCAGCTCATCGACCTCGCGGGCCACGAAAAGTACCTCAAGACGACGGTCTTTGGGCTCACGGGCATGCAGCCGGACGTGGTCGTGGTCGTCATTGGCGCCAACATGGGCGTCAAGCGCATGACGAAGGAGCACTTGGCAATCGCTGTGGCGGTATGTGCGTTGTGTGGGGACGGCACCAAAAGTGCGGGGTCTACATTTATTTGGGATTTTGGGATTTTGGGTTGCTGACGACTGTTTGTTTGGGTGGGGATTGGGCAGCTGGAGATTCCGATCATCGTGGCGCTGACAAAGATCGACATTGCGCCAAAGAACGTGGCGAAAGAGACGCTGCAAACGATTCGCCAGTCGCTCCGACGCTGTACGTGACGGGCATTCGCATCAGCTGCTTGCGGGCTCTTGAGACGGCGTGGGAGGCTGTCAACTACAGTAACTGACTCAGGTCTCTCTAATATGATCCTTACAGACGGCAAGATGGCGATGCTCGTCAAGACGCTCGAGCAGGCCGAGACAGCCGCAAAGGGCATCCCGTCGAACCGCATCACGCCCATTGTCCCGCTCTCGAACGTCACGGGCGACGGGCTCATGAACCTGCGACGCATCATGTTTGACGCTTCGCCGTCCGCGCTCTTCCGCGCGAGTCTGGCGGCGACGCTCACGACGACCAAGCAGACGGCAGCCACGAGCAGTGCGAACCAGCAGCAGCAACAGGAGGCGGCCGCGAACGACATGGTCGAGATGCCGATCGACGAGACGTACCAGGTGCCGGGTGTGGGCTTCATTGTCGCTGGCACCCTCGTGAGCGGCCGTTTCAAGGTGAACGACACGCTCCAGATCGGACCGGACTACAACGGACAGTTCCACAAGGTGACGGTGCGCAGCATGGAGTCGATGTACATCCCGCTGAAGGAGCTTGTGCCAGGCCAGACCGCTGCGATCTCGATTCGGTCGGTGAACAAGCGCTACTCGCTGAACCACCAGACGTTCCGGAAGGGCATGGTGCTGCTCGGACCGCACGTGAACGTAAACGACTACGTCTCGCAGGTCTTTGACGCGCGCGTGGTGATCCTCCACCACCAAACGACCGTCACGAAAGGCTACCAGCCCATGATCAACTGCCGCACGATCCGCCAGACAGCGGCGATTGTGTCGATCGACTCGGGAGGCGACGTCATCCGCACGGGCGATCGCGCGCTCGTGCGCTTCCGCTTCATCCACGCGCCCGAGTTCCTCAAGAAGGGCATGCGCTTTGTGTTTCGCGACGGCCAGGCCAAGGGCATTGGCAAGGTCGTGCGGATAGTGCCGCCGCACGAGCAGCAGCCGACGCAGTCGGAGGAGTAGCAGTGACGGGAGCAGCGCACGCCGTACGAGGGGAGCACGCAGAAGTGTGGTGTACAAGTAGAGAGAGAGAGAGAGGATGGTGGTGGAGGAAGAAGGCAATGGAGCGCATGAGCCACTTGGACGAAGCTCACGTCGTGTCGGTGCTACTGGTCGGGAGGAGCGCGAGCTGGTCCAGCAGCGCCTCTTCTTCGGCTGTGTACATGTCTTGGAGCGGAGAGACGCGTCCAGCAGTCAGGAAGCTCTGCTCGAGGAGGCAGAGGGCTGACTGCACGTCGAGCGACAGGTCTGCATCGCCCCGTGCAGACGCTTCTCGAGCGAAGCATTCAGTGAGGAACTGGATAAGCAGCGGGAGGTGGCGGCGTTGCTGCTGCTCCGAGAGGCGCTGCTCAACAACTGGTGACACAGTAGAGACGACAGGACAGGGGTGAGCTCTCTCTCTCGAACTGTATAGAACGCACGAGTGAAGACGACAAGTGCAGCAGGCCCTTACACTCGTGGATCTCGGGGGTGTTGAGCTGGTTCTCGTGGATCTGCTCCGAGTAGTAGGAGACGTGACACGTCAGTTAGCAAGAGGTGGTCTGGCCAGGGGGAGGGTGTCGGAGTGGGCGTGACAGACGAGCGCACCTTAGCGGTAAGGAACGCTTGGATCTCCACAAGAGTCGCGTGGCTGACGACGGCGTTGGCTCTACCGCTTTGCTTCGAGTGACGACGCTCCAATTGCTCGTGTTCTTGTGACACCGTCGCTTCTGTTGTCGCTTCGAGCAAGCGTGGGGAGACCGTCAAGTCGCTTAGGGCTGTCGTCGTCGCTTCGGTTAGAAGAGGAAGCACTCGTGGGCTCGCAGCGTGCGCGTCTTCTGCAGTCGCTGGCCACTGCCACTGGTGGCTGCTATCGAATGCCCCGACAAGGCTTCGGCTGCTGCTGTATCGGTCATTGGCGTGTGTCAAGACAGCATCAGCTGACGTTGTTCGCCCATGGACATCCGCTGTCGCCTCATCTTCCACTACTGAGGTCTCGAGCAGCCCAGTAACGTGAGGTTCGCGGGCTGTCGCTGCACCAGAGCTGATCACGCGTTGAGAAGAGCTGTTGCAGGCGTCGAGGGGAGGCAGTTGGTCTGGCGTGGAAGTGGCGCACTCGTCGCTCTGGTTCCCAGTAGACTCGCAGTCGGTGTTCGTGTTGGCGTCGCTCGCCAGCGCTGTCAGGACTGGAGCAACAGACTCGCCGACTGAGTTCGGTTCCATAGCTGCCTCCATGGCGTTTGTCGCTGTGAACCCGCTCCTCCTGCTGCTGTTGCGCCTGAGCTTGCGCAGGACTCGAACAGTGGAGACCAAGTCCGCTTCTGGAGCCTCACAAATACCTGCGCTAAGATGGGGTGGGGCAACTGAGGACGTCACCTGTGTTCACACGAGAGACTTTACTTTGTCGGTCTCATGGGGTCGGAACACGTAGACGCTCACACGACAAGCACAACACAGCACAACGCTTTCATTCCCACCGAGTCCATTCGGTTAGTCCCCCGACGGATGAAACGACAGATCCGACAGATCGACTGTCGTGTCGTGTCGTGAGCCCACCCAGCTCAGTGGAACTTGTACTGGATTTTCTTGTGCACCTGCACGAGGAACTCGACGTACGACACGTCGTTGCGGGTCCGGTCCTCCACGAGCGCGCTCATGAAGCGGTTCGCGCGCCAGTCGTTCTTCGTCAGGATCTCGAGCGGCTGCGTGATGGGCATGGTCGAGTTGAGGTACTCGACGATGCTGCGCACGCGCTCGCGCAGCCCATCGGGCGCTTCGCTCTCGAGCCGCTCAAAGAGGTCGAGCGTCGTCTCGGCCGTGTCGGCGTGCTCGACGCCAAAGAGCTCGAGCAGCACGTCCGCCGACACGCGCGGACCAATGTAGAGGTAGCAGCACATGGCCGAGTGCAGCAGGAAGACGCCGTCTTCTTCGAGCTTCTCGGCGGTCGGCGGCAGCTGCACGGGGAGAATGAATTTGCCGTCCTCGTCGAGACTCCCGCAGTCCTCCATCATGTCGTGCATGCTGTAGAGTTTCGGGTAGACCGCCGAGACGGCAAACTCGACTGGGAGGCTGTTGAGCAGCCCCATCATCATCACGCGCTCGTCTGCACGCACGTCAATGAAGCCCCGCGGTGGGTTCCCTGTGAGGTTCCCACGCAGTGCGCGGCTCTTGAGCGTCGCGAGCGTGTAGAGCGGGAGCAGCTTGAGCGACTCGGGCAGGATGAGCTGTCCAGACGACGACGACGACGCGCAGAACTTGCGGTAGTTGTACAGCACGTTCACGCACTGCTCGACGAGCTGGTCCTTGACGGCCGACGGCGTCGCACGCATGAGCGAGCGGTCGACAAACTGCTTCGCGGCCGTGCGCTGCCACACTGAGCAGGTGGCGTCGAGGTCGGCGAAGCGGAAGACGTTCGAGAGCAGCGGCTCGACCGGCAGCGCCAGGTTGTGCACGCGCACGCAGCGGGTGCCATCGCTGCGCGTGTAGAGCAGCGCGGCCTGGACGTACGCGTCGGCGCCTTCCATCAGGTTCTCGTCGTGCGCGAACGTGACGCAAATCGACCGGTCTTGGTCAATGACTGCGAACTCCATCTCGTCCACGCCATAGCCGTCAGCTGAGCGCGCGCTGTAGAAGCTGCCGTACGAGCGGTCGACGCGCAGTCCAGCGCTGCAGCGCACCTTGAGCACGGCCTCGTAGCCGCAGTCGCGGTCCACGAGCCGTAGCAGCGCGTTCGAGAGGTGGTGCGTGTTGCTCGACTTCTCCTTCTCAAACTGCGGCATGTACTGCACGCGGCCGCCTGTGAGCTCGCACACGCGGCCGACATCCGCGAGCGACGCGAACGGGTTCGCGACCGAGAAGACGTCGAGCGAGATGTGGCTCTCGGCGCACTGGCGCGCGAGCGCCTCGTACGGGTTGCTGCTGCCGTCCTCGGTCGGCGTGTACAGGTCCACTTCCTTGGTCGTGCCGTACGCGCCACTCGCTTCCTCGCGCTTGACCCGGCCGACGCCCACGCGTGGGGCGCTCGATTCGAGCAGGATCACACGGCCGCCCGAGTCCTTGAGCGCGTCCACAACGCTCCAGAGAGCGGCACCCGACACGGCCTGGTTCTTGGTCGTCGTCTGGAACGTCTTGACGACCACGTCCGCGAGCTCGGCGATCTTGTCTGGCGCACTCGGGTCGTCCATGGACACGAGCCAGCTGCTCGGAGGCAGCGGCGCCGCCGGCTCGTCGACGTCCGGACACACGTTGATCGAGATCGTCGCGCCGTGGTCCATCCGGTAGTAGTGCACTGACGTGTCGAACGTCACGATCCCAATCTTCTTGCGCTTGTTCTGCGCCAGCGCCGGCAAGACGTACTTGATCGCGTCGAGCGCAGCTGTCACTAGACTCGTCTGGAACGAGAAGAGCGACACGTCGAGCACAAAGACAAAGATCGGCTCTTGCGGTGGCCGCACCGTGTACTCGACCGGCACGACGTAGTCGACCGACCCACGCGAGAGCTCCGAGCGCTCCTGCACGTCCCGGCGGCGTCCGTTCTGGTCCACGCTGCAGTAGTAGTCGCGCGGCGTCTCGTTGCTCAGTGTGCAAATGTTGCATACAAATTTGCGGCCACCTTGGATGAACTTGGTGAATGAGTTCACGTACGCACGGCAGCGCGTGCAGCGCAGTGGGCCCGTCGGCCCAAAGTCCACGAGCGGGATCGGGAGCTCGTCTTCCTGCAGGTCGGCGAGCGGACAAATGACCGCCGCGAACGGCAGGCCGCACTGCTTCACGAGCTCCTTCGTGCGCGGCACGTGGTTGAGCGTCGGCCGGATGAACCGCGGGTTGCAGCAGCCCTCGTCCACGCACACAAAGTTGCTCGAGGCCGGCGGCGGCATGGTCACGGTGTGGCCACGAGCGACGTACTGGAGCTTCTCGGTCGACACGATCGGGCGTGGGATCTGCGTCGGGTCGATGCGCTGCTTCTGTTGTTGTTGTTGCTGCTGCGCTTGGTTGTTCGCTTGGTGTGGCGGCTGTTGCTGTTGCAGCCCAGGATTGTAGCCTTGCGGCGGCCCATTCTGCATCGCACCTGGCGCCGGGTACTGGCCTGGAGCTCCGTACTGGCCAGGTGGCCCAGGCGGTCCTGGAGGTCCAGGTGGCGCTCCATACTGGCCAGGCCCTGGAGGTCCTGGAGGTCCGGAGGGTGCGCTGTATTGACCTGGACCGGGTGGACCAGGAGGTGCGCTGTACTGACCAGGCCCTGGAGGTCCTGGGCGTGCGCCGTGCTGACCTGCTGGACCTAGAGGTCCTGGAGGTGCGCCGTACTGGCCTGAGGGACCCGGAGGTCCTGGGGGTGCGTTGAGTTTGCCTGGACCGGGCGGGCCTGGAGGAGCGTTGGAGGCGCCGAACTGAGCGGATGGACCGGCTGGACCACTGTACGGCCCACTTGGTCTCTGTGGCCCACCAGGATACTGCGCGTGTGCTCCCTGCTGGGGCGTCTGCTGAGCGCGAAACGCGGGTTCAGGACCACCGAACGGCGGACCGCGAGCAGCGCCAGGCGGGCCGGGCGGAGCGTTGAACGACGGCGGTCCTTGCTGAGTACTGGTAACGCTACCTGGTCCCGAAGGGACCCCTTGTCCCAAGTACGGAGCTACTCCGATTGGTCCGTTCGGGAGAGCGCCTGGCTCCGCACAAAAACACTTATGATGTGAGATTGCGTGGTGATATGCCAAAAACCACACAAAAACCACAAAAAAACACCCACCGCTATGCGCATCGCGTGGTTGAAACTGGCTCAAGTGGGGCGGTGGTGCCAGGCCAAAGGACGACGGTGGACCCTGGGGGCGGAGGCCCATCGGAGCAGCACCTGGTCCTGCCCATCAAACAACAAAAGCCACCAGTGAGCATTCTCTCAGTCGTGTCTTGTCCAACCGACCGACCGACCGACCGACCGACCGCCCCATCGCACCTTGGCCAAACTGCCCAGGCCGGAAGCCCTGAGGAGCAGGACGCATCCCGTTCGCACTGGGCGGCCCCTGCAGCATCCCAGAAGGGCCCAGTCCACCACCACCACCACCACTCATCGGCGCCGCACCCGGGAAGCCACCGCCAGGACGGCCGCCTGCGACCATGTGCGGCTGCTGGGGAGTCCCTCCTGGGGCTGGCGGCTGCAGGCCATGCGGAAAGCCACCGCTGCCTGGTCCTGGGGGGAAGCCGCGGGCAGGGAAGCCGCCTACACAACAGAAAGCGCAAGGCGAAGCCCATCCGCAGCCATCGACGACATGACATGAACGTGAGCGAATGAATGGCAAGGCAAAGAGCGACGGGCCACGAACGACACAGTGACGCACCTGGCGGCTGCTGGCTGAGCGACTGCGGGATGCCGCTGTTCGAACGCGGAGGCTGCTGGACGCCGTTTAGAGCTGCTCATCGAGTGATAGGAATGAGAGCCACCAATGAACCAACCGAGAATGTGTGAGTGATGAAGGGGAGGGAAGAGTGGGCTGCGCACTCGCGACGCTCAGATGACGTACGCTGTCCGAACTGCGGCGCGCCTCCGTAGCCTGCAGAGTGAGAGCGAGCGAGTAAGCGACGTTGTCGAAGCAACTATGAGGTGAAGAAAGCGAGGGAATGCTGCCACGCACCTGCCGGCGCCGCTGTGGGCCCACTGCGAGGCGCCTGCGCAAAGCCGCGCGGCGGGTATGAGGGCTGCATGCGGCGGCGAGAGGTGGCGAGTGGATTGGACGCTGCGAAGTGTGGGCGGGTGCGTGCGTCCAGAGAGCGAGCGAGTGGATGCGTGGAGCTGGCTGTGGTGGCGTTCCACGCGGCGGCGACAAAGGGGAGGAGGAGGGGAGCTGGGATTTAGATCGTAAAATACACCTTGGTTTTCTCTCGCTCGCAAACGTGAAGTAAGTTACTGTTACAATAAAAACCCATCAGACAAAACAGCAAGCTTGCAGTGGTGGTATCTTTCAATCGGCGCAAGCTCAAATTTCCAGCGTCAGGAGGTGCCATGACTTCATGCGGGTCGTGGAGCTCCTAAAGAGCTCTTGGTTTCTGAGGAGCTGTTCCTTCGAGTCTTACGTAGGAAGCGAGGACCACAGG
This sequence comes from Globisporangium uncinulatum, assembly GCA_023333755.1. NCBI lineage: Eukaryota > Oomycota > Peronosporomycetes > Pythiales > Pythiaceae > Globisporangium > Globisporangium uncinulatum. The sequence continues at coordinate 22,195 of JAASFJ010000120.1, read as the reverse complement.
TTCGTGCGCTTTGGTCCTTTGAGAGTGACAATCCACATGTAGGCGAGAACGCCATCTGCTGTGATCAAGGGCATCGATCAGTTCAAGCCTCAAACGAGTCCCGAAGCAGATTGCTCAACTTGGTGCGCGCGTCAGCACGGCGCTGCTTACGCTCCGTACGCCAAGATGGGAGCCCATCGCTATGGCCATGTCATGGCCAGTGTGCTGCAAGTGGAGCTAGAGAGACCAATATTTTCACAGGTTACTGTCAATGCTCAGAAGTGGTTCTCGAATGGCCACATGTGAAAGATAGCTCATCAGAGCGACGGTTGGAAGCCAGTCGCTCGTGGGTCGCCACACTCAACAGCACTGAAGACTCGAGAACGAGCACCGGAGTGAGTGATCCGTATCTCGTTTGCAGTGAAGTGGGTACACGTGAGTGACAGGATGGGAACCTGCGACAAGGCAACAGATGTCAAGCCAACCGTGACACCATGACTTAGTCGACTTAGTCGAGTCACGCAACGCCTCGGTCTCACTTCCGTTCCCACACTCTCCAGCTCGACTCGACACGCCTCCATCCCCACTCGATCCCGCTGGCCAGCTCACTGCGCTCGCAGTCGAGATCCGACAGCTGCTCGTTGAAGGACCGTCGCAGTACCGGGCCGTGGTGCTCGCCCTCGGCTCTGCCGCACTTGAGCTTATGCTGTTCACACACCTTCGCAACTGCAGACGGCGACCACGGTACGAGGCGCTTCGGCGCCAGGCGTTGAGCACGCCCGAGCCCACGAAGGACAAGTGAGCGTCGTCCGTAGTGGTCGCAGTTGCCGTAGCTATGTAGTTCTGTCGTACAGTACTACTAGACTCGCCCGGCACTGTCCCGAACCCTCCGTCACTCGTCTTTCACTCGCCTCTGAGCTGCCGGCGGTTGTCGGCTTCACGTGTTCCCCACATGCGGCGCCAACTAGATCCACGGCGTCCAGCCCTCGTACATCACGCACAGGTTGTCCGCCTTTGCCGCTTCGTCGATCAGCCAGCTCGCCTGCTCGGCTACTGTCAGCGTGCGCGTCTCGCCCTCGACCACCACTTGTCCGCACAGTTTCTCCTCAATCCGCTTCAGGACTTGCACGGCGTGTCGGTTCTTCTCCTGCGCGTACGCGACACTCGCGGAGCCGCCATTATCACCGCCGGTCTCGGGCTCCGAGTCGGCTTCCGCGTTGCTCGCGCTCGCAGCCGAGGCGGCTTCGCTGTTGATCAGCGCGCTGAAGCTCCCGTCGCCCACTGGCGCACTCCCTTCGTCGTCGTCGACGTCGCTGGCGCCGGACGCTGGTGCTTCGAGTGACGACAGCCGGTCGGTCAGCTCAGTCGCTTCAAAGAACAGCTTCAAGCACGTTTGGACGAGCTTGTTCGCGATCTCGAGCAGGTTGCTCTCTGCGTGCTCAGTGGCGGACTCTGAATCGCGCGGGTTGATAGCGAGTGCAGCCCTGAGAGCCATCACAGCTTTCAGCAACTCGTACGACGATCGCTGGTGCTGAGGAGGCACGAGCAAGGTGGTTCCTTCTCGTCCCAGGACTTGCTCGTCCACTGAAGGCAGCGCGGATCCTGCTGAGAGCGAGTCCGGAGACGCGGGTAGAAGCTGCGCATCCGCCAAGTACTGACGAAGCGCATGGTCGATTGAGGCGACAACACCGTGGAGTGTCGCGCTGTTCTTCTCGTGCTTGTCGAGAACACTCTCGAGCGCCTTCAGGTGCTCAGCAGACTTGATGTTGCGCAGCAGGATCCGCACGAGCCGCTCGTTCTCCATGAAGGAGAACGCTGCCACGGGCTCGCAGTCGACATCTGCAACAGTACGCTTCGCCGCGACGGCACTGCGACGGCGACGGCTCTTTGTCGACGCATCCACTGCGACAGGTGCGGACGCGTCGTCCAGCTCGGCTGCTTTCTCTCGCACGGCAGCTTTAAACTTGTCGAACGCCTTCAGCAACACCAAGACATGGTGGACGTGATGGGTGATCCCGTCCACAGATGCAGCGACCGCTGCCTCGCGGTCCCGTCCCATCGTCGCCATCCTGCGCGCGCGCCCGGCCCTCGCCTCACCGGCTTGCTGGAGCGCTGCTCGTTTCGTAGCCACGTCGCCGTTCAGCCGGTCCACGACAAACGCGCTTTCTCGCATCTTCGCGCGAGCGGCGTCGGCGCTCTCCACCGCGTCGAGACATTCGCGCTGCATCGCCCGCCCGATCGCATCTACCTCGAGCTCCGTGGGCCGCCCGCGCGTCTGCGCAGCCTCCACTGTCGACGTCTCGACGATGCTGACGCCTTGTAGCAGGTCCACGAGGTTCGGTGCGAGTGCGAAGAGCGACGACGCGTGAGCGTAGCACGCCTGGATGCGACCGTGGAGGTCCAGTTCGGCGCTCGCGAGCGGCACTTGCGAGGCGGCGTACTCCATCTGCTGGGCGAGTTCGAGCACAAGCGAGCCGAATGTGGCGTGCTCGCTCGCCAGCCGCCTCAGCTCTGCGACGAACGCAGGCAGCGACGCGAGCAGCTGGGTCTGCGTCAGTTGACCCGCGTACTCGCTCGACAGCGCGTGCCTCGAGTACCAGAACGCATACGAGAGCTTGTGCCGGTGGTAGCGGTACGACTCATTCACACTAGTCATCCACCGTTCCCTGGCCGCTTCATCACACATTCGCACGCAGTAGGCACTGCAAGTGTCCATGAGCGCCGTCATTGCCGCTTCCATGGCGTCGACATGGCTGGCGTGGTCCATTGTTGCGAGCGTCGCTGACGACGGGAACATGTCTGGAAGCTGCGACGCAGCGAACGCTCTCCAGCGCTCGAGAGCGCGGCCGTTGCCAGCTTGCGCCTCGAATCCGAACTTCCACTCGTGCGAGATGATGCCGACAAGCGTCCGCCTGAAGACACCCACAACGTGCGCTTCCAGGAATCTCATCGCGTGGGCAACAAGTGTCGTCCTCGCTGTCGCTGTCGCGTCAGCTGTGGCTGGTGGAACGTTAACACACTGGTTGTCGCTACTGTGACGGCGGCAGATGTCGAGCACGAGCGCCACCCAACTCGCCTTCTCCGACTCGCTTAGCGCGTCTTCATCAGCTCCAAAGCTGCCTTGAACCAGCAACGCATACTGATCAAACAGTGTGGAGAGTGTCCACAGCACGTTTCGAATCGCTGGGCATCCACGGAGTGCGACATTGATCTCGGACGAGGTCGCGTCAGCACTCGCAGCGTCCAGAACGCTCTGAACTGCGCTGCCGCCCAACGACAGCTCGCGCGATAGCAACGACACGCACGCGTCTGCTGCCAGTCGCTTCTGGTGCACATCGTGAACGCCGACGAGCGTGATCTCACTGGTCGCGACAAACACATCTTGCAGCCGCCCGAGCACATCGACGAGTCGGCCGAGCCCTTGCGAGACTGTCCCGCCATTCTCGTTGTTGAGCGCGTCGACAGAGACGGCAGCGAGAAGATCCGTCGCACGACTTCGCTTCATCGCTCCTTTCGGCGTCCCCACGAGGTCCAGGAGCGCACTGCACGCCTTCGCTGCGCCAAGAAGCGAGCGGAAGAGCGGAACATCCGAGAGCACTGGTGCGAACGACGGCGCTTGCTGCTCGCTCAGCTGTTCGCAGCTCAAGCACTCGTCCAGCCGCATGACCAGCCACGTCGCGCCAGTCAGCTTGAGCACGCGCTGTCCTTGCGCATTCGACAGCTTTAGCGCCGACAGCACCGAGAAGAGCTGCTGCACTTGGTCCTCGAACCGTTCTTCAAGCGACGCGCAGGTGCGGACGTAGTCAGTGTGGTCACTGTTCGAACGCTGCTCGAGGTGCGCGAGCCACTCGATCCTCTGCAGCGAGTCGGTCACTTGGGCAGCGCTGGCGGCCAAGGAAGGCGCCGCCTCTGCTGAAGCCGCAATGACATCTCGAGCGGTGTCCACACTCCTCGCCTCGATCGCCTTTAGAAACGCTTCACAGCGACGCCACCACCGCCAGTACACGTCGTTCTCCTGCGACCCAGTCTCCAGCAGCACAAACGCGTCGACAGCTTGGCGACACTGACTGTACGACACCAGCCACGGGTGCAAGCTCCCCATCACGGCTTCTAAGGACCGCTTGGCACGCACAACGCCGGCATCGATGACCTCACTCTGTGCATGCAGCGCTACGAGAAGATCCCTCGACAGAAGCGACACCGGGGACGCGTTTGTCGCCTCGAACAACAGAGCGCAGATGTCCGCGAACGACGCCTGCGGGATGGCAGCAAGGATGTCGGCAACCGAGTGGCTGCTGGAGAACTGTGCGACCTTCAACTTCCACTTGGCGATCTGCGCGTGCTTCTCCATGCACTTGGTCACAAACTCAGCGACTCGACCCGTCGTCTCTGCGACTCGCGACTCGGTAGCGGCGACCTCGGCATAGCGCTTCGCCTGTTGCAGCTCGCACTCGGCTGCCTTTTCCTCCTGTAGCACCAGCTCAGCCGACAGCTTCGCTTCCAGTCGCTCGAGAGTTGCCAACTCTGTCACGTCCACGAACAGCTCCGACACGAGAGCAGGCAGCGCGTCGATACTGCGGGACAGCTCCGACAGTCCATCGCCGAGCTGCTGCTCGAACGCAGTGGCGTCGTGGCGGCGCTCTTCAGCGCGCGAGAGAAACAGCGACAGGTTCACGTTCACTTCGAGTCGCGACTTGAGATCCTCCGATAGCCCCTTCCTCGCTTCCTCGCCGGTCCAATCCACGAGCGGCTCGTACACGAACGCCTCCAGCAGCGTCAAGAGCGCCTCGCGGGAGTCGTCGGCGCGCACGACGCGGAGCGCTGCTTCGAAGGCGACGCGGAACTTTCCTTCGACGCCAGTCACGCCGAGCGCGTCTTGAAGCATCGGCGTCAGCCGGAAGGGCACGATCTCCGGCACCTTCAGCTTGAGGCCCTTGTCAAAGCACACGTTGTAGTCGATGTGTAAGATGTCGCCGGTCTTGGCACACAGCAAGATATTGTCCAAGTGGCGATCGCCGAGCCCGACAATGTACCCGAGCGCCGACATGACCGCCAGCGACTTGCTCAGCCGCGTCATCTTCGACCAGCTCTCCCGCACGTCGCCGCTGCCGAGCGCGATCTCTTGCTGCAGGATGTTCCGCGGTCGCTGCGCCACGAGGTCGTGATACACCTGCCGCAAGACGGACTCGGGCCACTGCTGTCGCTGGTTCGGGGACACGTCGGCAACGCCGTACTGCTTCAGTTTCGAGTAGAATGCAGCAGTGGGAGACTGCTGCTGGTGCACTGCGTGGCTGCTCGTCGACGCACCAGCGAGAAGTTTGGTCGACGGAGACTCTGGGACACCACGCGAGCTACTCGACTGCTCGTTCCAGTTCAAGAAGACCTGGAAGAGTGGGGTGACGTCTGGGACCATTTGGATCAGTCCCGAGTCGCGCGAGAGAGGGATGACGCTGTAGTTCTGCGCTGACAGGTCTCGAGCCGACGCATCGGCGTCTGCCTGGAGAAACTCGTTCACGGTCGTGAGAAACTGCATGATCCGCTCGTCCAGACGCAGGTCTTCGCGCGCCTTCAGCAAGTACTTGTACGACTTCCCGTCCGAGCCGACAAACTCCAAGCACTTTGGCTTCGTCTTGGTGCGGAGCACCACCACCGCCGATCGAATCTCTTTGACAAAGATCGCGTCGTCCGCTCTGCCGTTCTCGCCACGGATCGACGGCATATGACGCCGCTGAATGCCGGGCATGTTGATTGGGAGCTGCCGCGTCGATAGGGACGCCATCGCAGGTGAGATGTCTGCGAGAGGAAGGCTCTCGTTCCGTGCAGCCGAGCTCTGGAGCGACTTGAGGATCTCGACGAACGGGTTCCACACAAAGCCGGGACCAGGGAGCCCGATGGAGACGTCAAAGAGCCCGTCTGCAGTGCACGCGTCTCGCAGCCGCAACGTCGCCTCCTCGATCGAGCCGCCGTACTGGTGCAAGAACAGCCGCTCGTGGGGCGTGAGAGCGTCGCGGTCGCTCGCTTGGCCGCACGTTTCGTCCCACAATCGCTCGACAGAGACCAGGATCGGCTTCATGATGGCGACAAACTTACGCCGAGCCAAGTCATTCTTCTCGCCAAGCGACAGCGACGGGTTCTTGTCCACTCGCGCAGCTTCTTTCTCGAGAGTGCTCGCTCGACGCGACACATCCGCAGAGAGCTTGTGCAGTGTGCTGACCCAGGCCTCGTCCCACAGGATGGACACCCGCTGCAGTTCTGTTACGAGCAAGCGGACACCACGGACCAGATCGTTGGACTCTGCTCGCAGCTCTTCAAGCACTGCGTCTAGCTTCCCTCGAGGCGTCGCGAGTTCGTTGCTGCGAGCACCTTTCGGTCGGACAGACAGGGAGTCCACCACCGCTGGATATACGACCAAGCGAGGCGAGTGGCGTGCTATGCGTCGAAGGATACCGCAGATCAGCGACGCGACAGCCGGGATCGGGTGGGCGGCGCGCGCGAGCAGCTGGGGGACAATCTTCAGCCATGGAGCGATCGGACTGTGCGCCAACACTTCTTCCATCGCACTCGCCACTGTCTGCTCGGTGCCGAAGCCCGTGAGCAGCCGCAGCAGCCGCAGCACGACGCGCGTTGCGTGGTCCCGACCTTCTGGTACTGCACTCGAAGCGCTCAGGTACTTCCCGTACCCATCAACTGCGAACTTGTGGAAGCGCAGAGCTCGGGAGTGGCACTGCTGATGCAGCGACACCACTTGGTCCACAATGCGCTGCTGATCGACGATCGTAGCAGGAGATGTGTGGTCAAGACACAGCTGGCGGAGGGTGTCGGATCGCGACAGGACCAGGTTGCCGTTCTCCGCCAAGTGCAGAAAGCACCGCACCACCGCATCCCGGTCACTCTTGTCCAGCTTCAGCGCATCGAGCAGGTACACGAGTCGCGCTTCTTCCGCCACATTGAGCTCAACGTAGCCGTTTCGGGCCGCTAGCCGCTCCGTCTCTTGCTTCGCCTTGGCGTAGCACCAGTCGCTGTACTGTCGCCACGCCTCACGCGACGACGGATCGATCGACGTTGCAGCCGCAAGGAGCCGTCCTTTCACGTCTTGAGTCGCGTCGATCGGATGTCCTCCTTCCACGTACAGATTCGTCCCAGTCACAGCATCGCTTCCAGCTTGTTGCTCGACACGACGAAGCAGCGCTGCCGTGAACGCCACCTGCTCCAGCGACTGCGGCTGCTCACACGACTCCGCTTGGAGCAGCAGCGGCTCGATCTGGACGGCGTCTGCCGCGCCAGTCGAGCTTGCGTCGACAACTCGTTCGCACAACTGCTGGAGCAGACCGGTCGACTCGCCGTGGAAGCCCAAAGAAGCCAGCAGCTGACACCGCTCGAGGAGCACGAGTTGCTGACACCCACTCAACGGAACCGACGCGGCGGCGCTCAGCACGCGAGCGGCGAGCGCAAAGTTTCGCTGTCGTCGTGCAAGCTTTGCGACTTCCACGAGGTGTCGCACGGACCTCTCGTTCGACGAGTGGGCTTCAGCTGCCAGCGAACTGCCTCGATCAGAAAGGGATGGAACCAGCTCGCTGAGTGCTTTGCTCCAAGAACCGGAATCGTGCCCGAGAAGATTCAAGGCGATCGCATCCACGCTCGCCGACAATGTCGCAAAGGCTGATGCAGGCGGCGACAGCTCGAACAGCCGAAGGAGCACCCGCTCGGTCTCTTTCCCGATACACTCTCCCGCGACCGGGTCGGACTCGCGTGGCTGCAGTGCAAGCGCCACCAAACTGGCCTCAAGACGCCTGCTGTCGTCGCTGAAAGCTCGTTGGAACTCGTCGTTCACGACCAAGCGTCGATCTTGATCGTCGAGGACGCACCAGCGCTTCAGCGCATCCATGTCAACCATGAGCGCTTCGCTCGATACGGAGCTGCTTGGATGCTCGCTTTCAGCGGCTTCGAGTGCAGAGATCCACTCGAGCTCGAGCTTCCAAACCGAGCAGCATTCGCGCACACTCCGGATGACGCTGGCTGGTGGCCCTCGCTCACTGATCGACGACGCCAGCACCACAAACTTCGCGACAAACACGCGCAACTTGTTCCAGCTGCTCGTCGCAGCGTAGCACGCGGCACAGTGCTTGATGCACCCAAGCACGGCGCCGTGTGACATTCGAAGATACCTCATCGGGGTCGTCAGGATGTCCTCCGCCGTTGCCCACGACGCTGTCGAGTGTCGGAGAAACAGTCCGCCGAGCACGCCTTCGTACTCGGTCGCAGCGTCTTCGTACCGCATCTCGGCCGCCAATCGCATCGCCTTGATCCACGGAAACAACGGCCGATCCCAGCTCTCACCCCACTCGACTTCACGACTCGACAACGCCGCCACGCGACTCCCGAGCGCCGATGACAGGGAGCCGCGCCAGCTCTCGAAGCCAGCAATCGAGTCGACATCTTTCATTTCACAGTAGCTCCTGCAGAGCCCGAAAAGAGCCGAGTCGAGGTCGGCTGCCGAGTTCTGGATGTCGGTGAGACTCGGCGTTGTTGGGGACTGTGCGGGAATCGGCGCCAGGAGTCTTGTTAGCCGGCGAATTGTGGCCGAGACGACTGCGAGCGCGTGGTGCCTCGAAAGCTCCGGTCTCGACAGCGCTTCCGAGATGTCCAATAGAAGCGGGCGGATGCGGCTGAGCCAGTCCTCGCACACCCGCTTGTTCGCTCGGTAGAACATGAACGTCTTGTGCGCTTCGCTGTCCGGGTCGCTTCGCTCGTCTCCGGCAGCGAGCGTCGCATTCGAGATGTACAGTTCCAGTGCGCCGACAAACTCGAGCACCATCGACTTGGACAAGCAGTCATCGACAGGCGCGCCTATGCGCTTACGCTGCGCTTCGTTGACGGCGTTGCCACCGTTGGCTGCTGTCTCCGCGTCCTGCTCTCGGCTCGCGTGCACCATAAGAAGGCGCTCAATGCTCGAAAACGTCTGCGCTGGTCCGCCAAAGTGGGTTCGTAGCCGGTTGTGAACGCACCACGCGGCCGCTTGTCGGACGGTCCGGAGAAGGAGCGAAGCGTTCGAGGAAAGACTCGTCGTGTGGCTCTCATCGGATTGGCCACGCAGTCGCGCTTGGATCGTGGCACAGAGTCGACGCCACGCTCGTAGACCGCTGTCTCGTTTGCTCAGCGCTGCAAGGACACTCGCAAAGTCGGTCGCTGCAAAGTCCCCGACAATCGGCTTCGGGACTAGCGTCGGGCGACTCGATGGCTCCCTCAACACGAGCATCGACAGCGCTGGTTGAGGAAGCACTTCACGCATCACAACACCATCGGCACTGAGATCCGGATCGAGCACGAGGTCCAAGCCAGTGCCGAACAGCACCGGACCCAGAGGCGAAACTCCGTATCGAGACGCCAGGATCTTGAGAATGCGGACGCACGCATCGCTTGCCTCGCTCTTCGGTCCTCCCACCACCGCTTGCACCTTGTTGGCGATCACCTGAAGATACTGTCGTGGGATCTCCGACCGTGCCGGCTTTCTTGACAGCAGAAACGCCACCAGCTCCAGGAGTTCTGCTTCGCTGGAGCACACCTTGCTCACCGCCGATGCCCGACTGTCAGCAGCGAACTCTCCCACCGCGGATCGGATCATGGTGGAGCCCAGTTCGTCCGCGAGGGATGGCGTGACGAGCGCGCCAGTCGTCGATGCTTCATCATACCAGTGGAAGCACGCACGCGAAAGCTTCGGCAGCAACCGCGCGTACCAGTAGGGTTCGCTTGAACTCGAACTCGCACTCGCTCGCCACCGCTTGATGAGGGTCTTCAGCGTAGCGTCGAGACTCTGTTTGTCACCTTGAAACAGAATCGGGCCCGCAATTTTGATCGCGAGCACGAAGCTAGCTGCACAGAACAGGTTGTACGTCTGATGCTCGGCTCGCGTCTTCGTTGGACCTCGAAGCGCGTCGTCGCCAAGGATCTGGTTGTTCATGGATCAAACAAGCCAACCCTACCGTGTTAGAACTCGCTTCCCAATCCCATAGTCACACATAGAGCGAGCGATCCGTACCTTTAACGCTTCAGCGCCGCCGACTCGTACGAGCAGGATCACGATCTCAGCCAAAAGCTTTGGCGCATTGAGGCTTGCGAACGACAACAGAACCTGGAAGACTTTCTGCGGCAGCAGCTCCTTCTGTGCCTCTCCAGACACCCGGATCCACTCGCTCAGGAGCTCCACCACGTCCGTTCTGCCCGGCACCGCTCGCCCCAGCATCCCCTCGATGCCTCTTGCCAGTATATCTCGTGACCGCTCGAGGACGTAGCTTACCCCCTCAAGCTCGCAGTCGTGGGTTCGCGAAAGGAAGGCTGTCTGGGTCAGGAGAAAGCGCACTGCGCGCACCGTGAACAGCGGGAACTCCAGAGTGGCACGTGACGTGGACAACGCCGACAGGAACTCGGCGCTTTTTGACAAACCAAACACACTGTGCGTCATCACCCACAGACACAAAGCGTGGCACGTTAGTCCCGTCCCAACCAGTTCACCAACGACGCAGTTGTGAGGCAGCAGGAAGGCGGAACGCACGAGAAGGCTCCGTGGCGAGACCTCGCAGTGTTTCGCAGAACCCTCGACAGTACGCTCTCTGCTGCGCCAGACGCGACCACAGCTGTAGAAGACGCGAAAGAAGTGTGGTGAGGTTCCCTCTTCATCATCAGATCAGCCAGTCTCACTCGACGACTCGCAAGCCAACAACCAGTACGAACCGAGATCAGGAACACTCCGCGCTACCAGCATAAAACAGACCGTCACAGTGTTGAGCCGCTCGCTCTCTTCTTTCGCGCCAAGCACGTTCTCCGACGCGGTCAGGACTTCAATATCCTGCACACATGATCACATACAGCGCACAGACACAAGAGCAGCCAGTCAGTCACCACGGGGCTTACAGCGTCCACCGACCACTTGAGGTAAGCGACTGAGACCGACCTGCGCGAACGACGACAGGAGCTGCGCACTAAAGACGCTGTTGTCGACCCAGAGCTGGGTGAGCGCCTCGAGTAGCGACACGATCTCCTCTCTGTCGTGCGTCACACACAAGAGAGAGAGAGGTGAGTGCTCCGAACACTACGGTAGGACCCCACCACAAGTGTCTCTAAACAACCACCAGCACCTCACCGTAGCGAACAGTGCGGGCTGGCGTTCAGAGCCCATCCGATGAGCACGTCCGCAATGTTCACGAAATGCGGCTGTAGTTTCTTCAGCACGACCGCGTGCCAGTGGGAGACCGTCGCACCAGCGTCCGCCACGTCCAGCAGGTACTGAACGGACCGCACGACTTGCGCTACGACCGCCGCCTCGCTCGTGTAGTCCAAGATCGAGCGCCACAGCGAGAAGACGCGCGTCAGCGCCGTGTCAAACTCGAGGAACTCGATCGTCTTTTCTCGCCAGGGACCACCACTGGGAGGCTGCGAGCCACTACCAGTGCCGAGCTCCAGCCTGTTAGACGGGACGCTCATCACTTCAGCACGCGGGACCCGGAGCTCCGTCTCGACGAGCAAGCCGCACGTCCACTCGATAAACCACACGTCGCGGCCAGGATGCGCGCGTACGTTCTGCGCGATCCACTCGACGAACCTGCAGCACACGCGTCAGACGCGACTCCCACCTACGTCCGAGCCACCACTGCCATCAAACCACCACGCACTTGTGCGGACTGTGGCCAGCGAGTGCGCGAAGCATGCACGAGACGCTCTCCTGTACCTCCCGCGTGGCTTTGGCCGGCACTGTTGCGATCTCTACGAGTACCGATAGGTACGGCTCGAAGGCACCATAGAGTGCGGGCGAAGGCGTCGCGAGTGCTCTCAAGTGGCTCTCAATTTGCTGGGCGGCACGACTGCGCTGCTTGATCGGCACCAGCTCGCCCGCCACCACCGTCTGCAGCACCATCAGCGGGTTCAGCGCATTCTCGGTCGCTACGGGCGGCGCGAAGCTAGGAGATGTGGGCGACAGACTGCTGTTCATTCACGCGTGCTTCAAACAGGGTTCTGACTGGGAATTATTAAGGCTGAAATAAACCCACAATTTTATTTTGCCACTATATTTATTTTGTAAAAAAACATTAATGTTACAGAACAGTGTTTGAAATGAAATGTTTACTATACATGTATAATAAAGTTCTTTTATTTTACGCTGGCTGAAATAATTTTTTTACAACGTTACAATTCATTTCAACCAGTAGTAAATTTGAATTCCAGCCTCATAACTTGATGAGGCTGGAGTCAAAACATATTTTGTGAAACGTGAGTGAAAATGCGCGCAGATTCCTCGACTGGGCAAGCCCTTCAGAGGAAGGCGGGAGTTGTCATCGAAGAAGAACCCATGGACAGGGACTTGCAAACGTTACCATCCGTCTGGCGGAGATTTTGAAGGTGGCCCCACGGAGGCGGACCACGAATCGTGGCTGTGACGTGAAGTGCGAAAAATTATAAAAGCGTATTGTGAGCAGTATCAAATATAAAAATTGGTCGATAGTATCGTAGTATCAAAAGTATCGTGCATTAAAGTATCAGCATGATACTTTTTATATACAATACGATACTTTTGATACTACCGCAGTGGTACCTGTCAGTAAACTCACAGTGAAAACATGCCGCGAGACTGGATCGCGAACAGCTACGTGCTGAGTGTGAGCATCCTCATCGCGGAGCTCGTCCGCCAGAACCACGAGGACGGTGCGGATGACGGCTTGGGAGATGATATTGGCGGCAGCGAGCATATGTCGCGTGCAGCCGTCTCCAAGCCCTCGCTCAACGCGCTCGCGCTCTTCCTACTCGACGAATTGCAGCAGCCATTTACCCATGTTGCTTCTGGTGCGTCCATGCGTTGCTGACTCAGTATTATTGGTGTGTTCGTTACTGACAGCCTATATGATGACGGGGATTCGGGTCACTCAGGCGCTGCTCGCTTCACGACGCTCGCGAATTTGCTGCGGCGGTTGCAGCAGCACGTGACGGACCCACGCGACTTCCTCGCGCTCTCGAGCGTGCTCGTCGGCATCCTCGCGACGATCGACTCGCCCGACGCCGTGAGCAATGTCGTCGACCGTGTGGCCGAGTGTGTCGCCCCGCGGAGTGCGAGCACAGGCGGCGACGGCGACAGTGACTCGACAAGCGCATTGCTGACGCGCCACAGCCCACTCGGGCTTTTTGTGCGCAAGTTCTTGCTCGCCGTCAACCGCCTGCTCTTCGACGGCATCTCGAGGCTCTTTGACGACGTCGTACAGTACGTCGCACGCTTCCAGGAAGACGAAGCGCGCGCACGCGCTGCAGTCGCGGCAGCTGGCGAGCAGTTGGTTCGTGACGACGCAGACGCTATGTCAGACGACAATATCAGCGACGGTGGCAGCGACACGCGAAGCAGAGACGAGGTGTCGGTGGACGACGGCGACGTCCAGGAGGCGTCTCTGCACTCTGAGAGCTCCCGGCAGTCGGTCGGCTTCCTATGGCGAGGCGGTGCAGACAGCTTGGTCTTGTCTCCGATCCCGACGAGAGTGGCAGGAGGAGCGAGCTTAATGGGCTTTGTTCCCAACGCTCTCAGCTCCTCTCCATCGTCAGCAGCGTCTCCGCCTCCTCCGCACAGAGGAACGAGCTCCCTTCCCACTCCCACAGTCTCGACTGAACCACTCGATGTCTCGGTGTGGACGCACGACCAGCTTAGCTACATCCTCCACGACATGCTGCGGACTATCGAGCGGGAGCGCATGGCGAGTGGGAACGTACGAGCGGACGACGACGTTGTGGAAGAGCAGCTGCGCCACGTGACGCAGTCTGATACGTCGGATCCGAGCGTCCTGTTCGTCAAGTACCTGGACTTTCTGCACCGGCGGGACTACCAAGGCGCGCTCGACAGCCTGCACCAGTACCACGACATTGCGCTCTCGTCAGCACAAATGGGCACGCTATCGAACGCTGAGGCGGGCGATGGAAGTGGGAGCGCGGTCGCTGGCGGCGCCGGGTCCTCGGGAGGCAGCCTCCACTTCCATGGAACGGGCATCCAGTACGCAGCCCTCAACCTGGCGGGACTGCACATCATGTTCGACCACCACGAAGCAGCGTACGACAGCGTTCAAGAAGCGATTCGTGTGGCCCAACATTACGGCGACCACATCTGCGTCGCGTTCGCGCTCTCGTGGCTCATTCGGGTGTACCTGAAGCTTGGACGGTCGAAAGAGCACGTACTCGGGCTTCTCCAGAGCTGCATCGACCGCGCGAAAGAACTCCGCCTCCCGTCGCTCGAAACGCTCGTGTCGTTAAGCCAGATCGAGAGTGATTTGCTGCGAGGGCCGAGTGCCGACCAGTTCAGCGCCACAGATCACCACGCTGCTGCTTTCCTGTCAGCAGTGTACGCGGCGCGTGCGCCGTCTCCTCGTCCACTTGATCTCTGGCACCGCTTGCAGGAAGCTGTGCGAAGCGTGAACGCCGTGTCGTCTACACTGAGCGTCGGAAGTACCGGATCAGGCGCTAGTAGCCGAGGTGCGTTCGGAGGCATCATGCAGCCACAGCTGGCTGCTGCTCAGCAAGGTAACGCCATCGTCCAAGTGGAACAGAGCGAGAGTGGGCTCCGGTGGCTCAAGTCTGTGGACGGCGTGCTCGACCACACGTGGAGGCTGAGCGGAAAGGTGTCACTGGCCTCTGCTGTGGGCTGGCAGGTGCTCGGCCATCGCACGCTCGGAGCGCTGTTTGACCGGGTCCACTTGCTCTGCTTTCAAGACGCCGCCAGCGCGTGCGAGATCGCGCTCAGTGTGTGCAGTCTGGCGGCGTGCCAGCTCGGCGACGAGTACGTTGGAGACGCGAATGTGTATGCACGGGGGTTATCGTTCCTCGTTGACACGATCGACGAGTCTGCGGGCGGGGAGCTGATCTACCACGTGCCCATCCAGCGCAAGCTGCACGGACTCTTCTTCGTGTGGGCTCTGCGCTCCGGCCAGCTCCTCCGCGCGAAAGTGCACTCGGATATGCTACTCGAGCTTTCTCTGGCTCACAAGGACCTCCCGGCTCACATCGAAGCGCTCATGTCAAAGGCCGAACTGCTACACGAGACAGGGGATTGCTCAGGCAGTGTGTCTTTGCTGGACGCAGTTCTCAAGACATGCGTCGGCAACGAGCTGACGTACTTGCAGGCTCGCGTGCTACTCGTGACCGCCCACGTGCTCCAAGACGCTGCACGCGCTGAGGCCCCGTTCAGCCCGATGAACGCAGTACTGGAGGTCATCCGCATCTGCGAACTACAGCAGTACGACCTGCTTCTCGCAGAGGCGCACGTCGTGCTCGCCGAGCTGTTTGTTTCGATGGGGACAGTCGACCGAGCCGAGGCACTGATCGAAGATCAAATGCCGCTCGTCATGGAGCACGGAGACGTGAATCTGCGCGGTGAGTGCATGCTGGTGTTGGCGAAGTGTGCGTTAGCGAGCACCAGCGACACGAGAGGGACCCAAGTCGACGGCAACTCGTCGTGCCACCAAGCGCTCGAGCTTCTTCAGCGCAGCTACGACATGTTCACTGCATCACAGAACCTGAAGCGTCTGAAAGAGGTGTCGTATTTGCGAGCCATGGTGGCGAATCACCTGTCCGTCCAGCCATTCTCGACGGAAGCGTCCGAGAAGAGCTGGTTCATGGACTTGAGGGAGAGCGCGGCGCACGATTTTCTAGCAGTCGAGACGCGTCTCGAACAAGCAAAGCTCAAGCCTATCGAGCCGTTCTTTGACTTCGAATTCACAGATCACATCCGCCGCATCGTCAACCACAGGATGCCAGGAAAGTGACAACGTCAGGGGGCAGCGACTGAGTCGCTCGCTCCGGAGCGGAGCAACGCACGCGCGTGGGTCGCAAACTTGATGAGCGTGCTTTCCACACCTGCCAATGACGGGATCGCATCGACTCGCCTCATGGACACCCCTCGCGCAGACTCGAACCGCTTCACGCCGAAACAGGACGTCTCGTTGAAGAGCCGAGACCCGCTGAACGACCGGACGAGTGGGAGTGAGCGTGGAGCGTACTGGTTTTGCAGAGGATACTCTTGAAGAGTGTGCCAGATCTCTCTGTCGCGGTCGCCAGTTAGCTTGAGGGTGTTCCTGTGCAAGAACAGGATCTCACGGCCGCTAGTGTCGTACTGCACCATGCTCGTACCACAGAATCGCTGTCGCTCAGCGTTTATGACCCCCAGCGACCCGGGCATGCGCTTGTTGACGAAGACAAACTCTTGCTGCGATGCCATCCACGCCAGACGAAACAAGTCCTTGTCGCCCCACACGAGCTGCAGCTTCTTCAGCAGATTCGGCTTGTGGGTCGCAAAGAACATGACCATCTCGAGCATCGGTCGACTGGCGTGGCGATCCACGAGCACCTGCCCACTCTCTTGCTCGAACATGTCGACGTAGTCCAGGTTCAGGAGCTCCCACAGCAAGCTCTGCGCGTGCACGTTGAAGATTGTGTTGCCGGGATGCCAGAAATCCGGCCAGAACACTGCTCCGAAGCGCTTGAACGGCTCGGCCGAGAACAATGGCGCGGGGTCTTGCAGCGCGAAGTTGTCCGCGTCCAGGAGCAGGACTCGGTCAAAGTGCGAGTAGTAGAGAGCGTGCGCTTTCACGTAGAACCCCTCGATTCGCTCGTCGTGGATCAAGCGGAGCGACACTGGTCCGAACTCGTCGACCAACGCCTGGAGCACAGGGTTGTCGCACCGCAGCTCGTCCTGTCGAAACCACAGCTCGATCGGCAGACGGCTGCCTTTCGCTCGCAAGAGATGGATGCTAGCGTATGCACTCGGCAGCACGTCTTCGTACACCGCCATCACAATCCCATCCGCTATTGTGGCGCCATGGTCAGCCAGCGCCATCGGTGGGTCGTGGCTGTACTTTGCCGCGAGGTGTCTGTAGCTGGTAAACTCCTTTGCGAGCTGGCACGTGAACCGCACGTCGTCTTTCAGACTCAAGCTCGTTGTTCGCATCACGCGGAAAAGCTCTCCGGATGTGACATTGAGCACCTCACAGAAGCCGGACTCGCCGCCGCGGACACGCTGCCAGCACTCGCGTCGCCCCACCTCGTCGCCGTCAACGTTGGTCTCTACCCAGCCGAGACACTGGAACTCGTTTTTCTTCCAAACTGCATTCGGATACTTCGCCTCTGGCGTTGCTTCGGCACTATCGAGTTCCGTCCTGTCCGCCGCGGTGGCACTGGCGGTGTCGTGTGTCTCGTCCTGGAACGGACCGATAGACGGATGTCGGGCTCGCCACATCCCCTCGAACCGGAGCGTCGAGGCACGAAACTCCACCCGCGCTGTGATCGACGCTTTCCCGTCTGCCTTTCCTGTCATGTCGTTCCAGTACACCAGAATGCTCGCGGAGCTGAGGAAGTACAGGACGAGCAGCATTGTGACCACAAGCTTGAGTGCCCACTGAAGCGGCAAGGACGGGGCGGCCACGATGCGAAAAGCGCTGGCGTTGGTGGCAGCACTGCGAAACTTGGCAACGCGACATCTTGCTTGAGTGAGTGGCATCTTGGACTCGGGACGCCAGGTTCAGGCACAGTTGGCTCGGGTGAGGCACACGCCAGCGCAAGACGGCAAGTGAAGACCAGGACCCGTCCTCAAGTGCTCGCGCCAACAGCAAGGCTATGGAAAGCGCGCGCAAGGAAACGGGCAAGGCGGGGTGGGTGGCCTTCACTTCCATTGACGGAAGATGACAGCTGACGTGATAAGACATACTTAGTAGTACGTACTAGTACCACAGTACACATTCTAGCTTGCCGAAGCCTGGTTCCGCTGAACGGAGTCGATCCCCGCAGACAACAGCAGGTGTTGCCTTCGCCCGTGCTGTTTGACGACTTGTGGTCCCAAGTTTGCGAAACTCGTCCTGGATCTCGTCGCCGGTCTTGCCTCATTTCTGGCACCAGGCGCAACGTGAAGACGTAGAAGAAGGCGAGGTTTGCGATAAACGCAGGAAACCAAAGTCCTCGAGAGCGTCCGCGATGTACGGGAAGGTGATGCCGGTGAGAAGGTTGGACAGCCCGTTGAAAAAAAATGCAGATGGACACTGCACTGCCGCGCACCGTATCGGGGAACAGGTCCGCAGTCACGACGTAGACGAGGGGGCCGAGGGTCATGGCGTATACCGCAACATAGGTCTCAGTGAAGTCAATCGACAGCTCCGCGATGTCCGCAATGAACGCGATCGCGATTCCCACGGCGCTTGCGAGCATATCGAGGAAGCCAAACAGGATGATCCGTCGGTACCCGAATCGGTTTGCGAAGTAGCCGGTCGTGAACGGCGGGAGGAGGTTCATGATGTTGACAACCAGGCTGTCCTGTTCTTCACGCTGACCGTCACCTCACGCTCACTACGATTGACAACCTTTCAATGCCATTCTAAACACACTTGCTGATCATACGGAGCTCATTGCTGAGTGGCACCGCGTGCTCGTGCCGCACTCTTCTTCTCTAGCAGCGCGCGGAATTCCGCCTGAATCTCGTCGCTTGACTTGCCAGATGTCTCGGGCACCATCTTGAGCATGAATAGGAAAGAGAGCGCGAGTGTGGCGATGAACGGCAGGAACGCCAGGTTGTCGAGTCCGTCCGAAATGTACGGGAACGACACGCCTACGACGAGGTTCGCCATCCAGTTGAAGCAGATGCAGATGGACACGGCCGTGCTGCGCACTGCGTCTGGAAAGAGGTTCGCCGAGATGACGTAGATGAGCGGACCGAAACTCACGGAGAAGAAGGCCACGTACGTGCTCGTGAACATGATGGAGAGCGCAGAGACATCAGCGAGCCGCGCGATCGTGATACCCACCGAGCTCGCGAACATCCCCAGGCAGCCAGCGAGGAGCAGTCGGCGGTAGCCAAAGCGGTTGACAAAGTACCCGGTCGTGAACGTTGGCAGAAAACTCATGACGTTCACAATCATACTGCCGATGCGGTCGTCCGAGATGCCGGCGTCTTGGAAGAGGCTCGAGGAGTAGTAGAACACGGCATTGATACCCGAGAGTTGCTGCGCCGATGCGATGCCAATCGCGATGATCAGCTGTCGTCGGAACAGCGGGGACACAAGAATCGACGCCGTGCTCTGCGAGCGCATAGACGCGCGATCCGAGTGGTCGGTATCCTCAGATACAGAGCGCGGCGTCTCGACATCCGACGTGCTGGCTGGTGGCTCGAACCACGTGAACGCGAGCGAGACGTTGTCTTCGCCGTAGATGCGCGTCATAACAGCCGCCGCGTCGTCGCGCTTCGCCTTCGTGAACAGCCACGCAGGGCTCTCGACGAGCAGGAAGCTCGCAAGCCCGAGGAAGAGCGCTCCCCACAGGATCTGGAACCCTGCGATGTAGCGCCACCCCGAGCTCGTGTTTGCGAAGAAGTAGGTGCAAACGACGAGCACGGTTCCCGAAGCGATGGATATCTGGAGACCGCCACTGAGCGAGCCCCGAAGATGCGGTGGCGCGATCTCGTTCACGTAGCCGCCCACCATCCCCGTCGCGCAGCCAGAAGAGATGCCCGCAACCAGACGACCGACGATGAATACCGAGAGTGATGAGGTGCTTGCTTGGATCGTGCCGCCGACGATCATGAAGAGTGCGCTCGCCATCAGTACCCTCCGACGACCATACTTGTCAGCGAGCACGCCGCTCGTGAGACTGCCGATCATGCCGCCGACGATCCACACGTTCACGACGTACGTCCACTCGGCTTTCGAGTGGCCGGGGAACATGAGGCACGTGCCGTCGACGACCGGACGCGCGTCGCAGTCGTCTTGGCTCGCGAACGTGGAGAGGTTGAGCTGGGAGAGCGACCAGCCGAATTGAAACGGGAGCATGAGCGCGACGAGCACGCTAGCGTAGAGCGCCGGCATCGGCCTCACATCCACATTGCCTTCTTTGCTGATGACAACCTCGTTGTTATCGGTGCGACTGTTACGCGCTGCCGACGGTGTGCTGATGAGCACGAAGGCGCTCGTGGTCGAGCTTGCCGCAGTCTCTGCTGGCATGCTGCTGGTGAGTTCTCCTCGCTCTGGTGGATGCAAGTCACAGACTGAGCGCGTCGGCGCCTCGTTTGTTTGCGACGTGGACGACTCACGCAGACACGTGGGCATGGAGATCCAGTCATTTTGCGGGGCTTCAATACGCGTCGAGCGACACCGTCAGCGGTTTTCTGGTGTCGTGACAGTCACACAAACCAATCACCAGCATGCTGAAGCTGGGTGTCGGCTGAACGACACCCAGCTGCCGAACGAGAGCCGGGACACGAGCAGTCCCGAGTCACCGAGGTAGCGGTACCGTAAACCTTCGCTCAAAACCGCCGTCGTTTATAAAAGCCGATTCATCTCCACCAATCAGATCGTGTCCAGTGGCCATAGTGGGACTTGCCGCTTATAAAAACCCTCCCTCTCACTCACTCCAAAAGAACCAAGCGAGATTGACACCAAAATGGGGAAGCGCCAAGCCTTCACCCCGCGCCAGAAGCTGGCGGTTGTCGAGCGCGTCAAGGCCACAGGGGACATAGCAGGAGCTGTCGCGCACTTCTTCCCCGCACTCTCTGCGCCAGTGGCAGCGCAGCGCCGCAAGCTGGTTGGGACTTGGGTCCGTGACTAGGAGCGCTTGAGTTCCCAATGCCCAAATGCTCGGCAAGGCTCAAAGACGAAAGCGTGGCCACTCGGTACCGCTGCTGCGCTGTCTCCTGAGACCGAGGATGAGTTCGTCGTCTGGATCAATGATCTACGCGGCGAGGGCGTTCTCGTCTCATCGATGATGCTCGCGCTCCAAGCTCGAGAGGCTGCAGCGGCGCAGAACGTGCGCGACTTTCTGGCGTCTTGGTGATCGCAACAGCGCTTTTTAGCGCGCCACAGACTGGCGTTGCGAGCTCGCACAAGACAAGGACAGATCTCGCCGCCCGACCTCGACGCGTCCGCGGCTGCGTTCGCAACCCTAGTGCGCGACACAATGGTGCGGCTCGGCGTCGACACCGTTTGGAATGCAGATCAGACTGACGCGTGAATGGTACATCGCTTGCTACAAAACGGTGTGGACATGTACTCACCGCACGTGTGTTGTTTGGAGCAGCGGTGTTCTTCGAGTATTTGCCTAAGACGACTATGTCGGAGAAGGGCAAGCGAACTGTGTGGGTTCGGTGCGGAGGGCGGACGAAGTAGCGCGCTACGCTGATGCTCCTGGGAGAGTCGAGCGGCACCAAGCGCACGCCTTTTCTGGTGTTTAAGGCGCCGAAGCCGACGAGCGACGAGCGCCAAGAAGAGAATCTACGCGAACGCGATGGCTTCGGCAGGACCTTGTGGCGCGAACTCGAGAACGAGCACCATGAGCTGCAAGTGTTCGGTAACCCGAAAGGTCAGTGACTAGCTGCCTGTAGTGAATTCGATTCAAACAAAATCTAACACTCTTGATGCCTATTAGGTTGGTGGAACGGGCACCTCTCTATCGAGTTCCTCCGCTACATGTTCTCAGAGCGCACGGATTTCCAAAAGTCTGTACTCCTGCTCTGAGACGACTTCTCTGGCCATTGGGTCAAGGAAGTCGTCGCATACGCTGCCTCTATCAACGTCGAGCTACTGCGCGTCCCTCCTAGCACCACTTCCGTCTCTCAACCCGCCGACGTGGTGTGGAATCACCCGCTGAAACAGAGCCTCTGAGCGTGCTGGATCGAAAACCTTCGCGAGCAGCTCAAGTCACGCGAGGAAGGGCGCCGGTTTCGACTCAATCCGCCGTCGCGGCGAGATATGTGCGCGTGGGTGTGTCGGGCGTGGGCTGCAGTTGCAAGTGAAACAATTCAGGCAGGTTTTAGGCACGCTGGCATAACTGAGGAGCAGGTCGACGACGAGTTTGTTCGCGATTTCGAGCATCTCCACCTTGCTGACGCTGAGGTGTGCTCCGACGACGACATTTATTGACAGATCACTAAAAATTCATGTGTTTTTGCACAGTTCTGTTCACATCCTGAAGCACAAGTTGTTGATATCTCATGTGCGGGTATAAACGGAGTTTTACGGTACTTCATCTTATGAATGGTGAGCAAAAGCGAAAAAGTCCAAAGAGTCGGCCAAGTTTGAGGTTGGTTTGGTGTGGCTGGGAGACAGGGGAGTGTGATGAAGTGGCACGCGTTTTCGGGGAGCCAAGGGGAGAGACCCACGGGCTGTACTTTTCCTCTAGGCTCGGTTGGTCAGTACCTCACAAAGCGTTCCCTTTTGGTCCTTCG
>JAASFJ010000119.1:0-40297 GCA_023333755.1 Globisporangium uncinulatum | reverse complement strand
AATTGGTCTGCCGATCTTTTTTCGGCACCAATGAACAACAAACAGATTTGATTGGCCAAAATTATTTATTTTTGCCGTCCAGCAAAAAATGGTGTGGGCGTGTTTTGTGTGTGGGCGTGTTTTTCCGTCGTTATCTGTAGTGTCAGCCTTACACGCCCGGACTTCGCTGTGATATCCCACGAGCACAGTAGCAACCAACGCTGTCGCTTTGCGTTCGAAGAGCAGTGAGGCACTGTCTGGAGTTGCATCTTATCTTACAACGACGACGACAGAGACGACGACAGCGACAACGACAAGAGTATTGAACACGACTCGTCTCCTACGCTACAACTCTGTTTCGAAAACATGAACGCGACGCGACTTGCGCTCGGCTGCAAACTGGAAGATCAACGCCACGACGCCTCGATCCAGCTGCCCGATCTGCGCGGTAACACGGACTCCACGCTGTCGTTTCGGCGGCGACGCACATACTTTGCTGAAGAACGCCACTACACTCAGAAACGCGGTTCGACACTTGATCGGGAACGGTTCTCGCACTCCGGAGATCACCTGGCCATGGAACTTCATGAACAGCGGCTTGAACTCCTTCATATGCTCGAGCGAGACCTCGACCTGAAGGAGCTCGAGCACCACGTTCGACTCGAGCATCTCCAAGATCGCAGACAGTACGACTCGATCGAGTGGCTCGTCGGGATCGCTGAGGACCGTCAGCTTCTCGACGATCTGCGCTGCTCGACTCGTCCGGTCTTGGAGCGTGCGGACAAACTTGAGCGCTTGGTCGGTTCGCGAGAAGAAGTTGAGCCTCAGATCTGAGACTCGGCAGCGCTCCTCTGCGTACGCCGTGAGCAGCTCGCTGTCGATCGTTCCGTGCGATAGACACGCGTTCAAAGTCTCCAAGCGTGGACACGCTTCCAAGACCTGTCGGAGGTGCGTCGCATCCAAGTCGACCAGGTCCGTCGTCTCGAGCGCGACCAGTTGGCTGCCAAGGTACCGAAGCAGCGGGAGCAGGAAAGCGAGCTTCAACGACGCAGTCGGATTCAGCCGAAGGCACCGGATCGACCCGCGATAGCCCCACGAGATCGACGTCTCGGCACGTGACGCCTCAGTCGACTTTGCGAGCACAACCGCGTCACGAGCAGTAGTGCAGTAGCCGTAACACGGAACCAGAATGCCGACCCAGTCGTTCTTTGGATTGTCTTTGATCACACGAAACGTGCCTTCAGTCGACAGTACGAACGCCTCGGGCTCTCCCAGTCCCCTCTCGCTGTCGAACACAGCGACACGGAGTGTTGTACCGGACCGAACGGTCGCGAAGCTCGGGTGGTCGCTCGTTGCTGCTTCCAAGACCTCTCCTTGCACAGCTGTCGCGTAGAACGCACGAACGTCCGGGTCTTCGTCGTTCTCGCCTGTCGTGCTGTCGTCTCTCAAGTCGTTGGCCCACTCGTTCGCCATGGAGCGTGGATCTGCCCACTCCGCTTCTAGTCGCGCGTAGTCCACGCGTGTTCGACAGACTCCGCCGAGTTTACGCGCTGGATTGCGTGTGTTCAAGATGCTCACGATGGCGTTCATGTCGGCTTGCCGGAAGCCAGACTCCGAGAGCGTCAGCTTCATCACGCCGGCAGTCGAGTCTTTGCTCAGCAGCGCATATGCGAGCCACTGCCACTTCTTCCCTCTCGTGGCGCTCGAGGCGTAGCCGATCGAGCCCTCGAGACTCAGCTGGTCAAAGCACTTAGAGGTCGCTAGAGTGGAGAAGAGCGCTTTGAATCGACGAGCGTACGCGTGACTCGTCTGCGGTGTGTTATCTAACCGCGTAAGTCCGACAAGTGAATAGCTCTCGTCGTTCCGAGGGAACGTCGCGCGGCCGCTCGCAATCTGCTGGTTCGCTGTCGATACGCGCGTTGCAATTGCCTGTAAGAACGGCTCAAGCTCTACGAGTGGGAGCTTCCCAAGCGCAGTGTGTGGGCCAAGGTCGAGGACTGGGTAGAACCCAGTGGTGTTCGTGCCGAGCATGACAAAGTCTGCGAGCAGCTGTGCAGTCCCAGCCGGCAGGGGGATCGCGCCAATGTGCAGCTCCGTGTCGGTCAGCGCCAGCTTGGACATGTACTGGAGCGCCACGTCGTCGTCGTCGTGGGCGACCGTAGCGACCGCGAGACACTCGCGCACTGTAGCGACGACACTCTCGAGGTACTCGGGTACTTGCTCGGCTTCGAGACCGCGACGTGGGATGAACCGCATGCACACTTCGACGGCCCCGTGGCTGCGCACGTCCTCGTGCATCGCAGGTGTCATCTCGCTCACGATCGCCTGCATCGCCATCCGCGCTGTGTGGCTCACGACCGCCCGTTCTCTCGCAGCTGCCCGTGTCGTTGTGCTCTCGTCCTCTGCGTCCACTGGAGCGCAGAACGGCGCAAAGAACGCGCGGTAGAAGCGCGTGTCGTGCTCAGTGAGCGTCGCGAGCTTCGCGTCGCCGAGCTTGAGCCAGATACCGAGCGGGAGACGCCAGTCGTCCCAGAACGGCGCCCGCGCACAGCCACACTTGTCACGCAGCAGGTCCTGCCACGCGACTACGTCGACGAATGCGACCATGGTGAGGAGCTCGAGCGCTTCCCGGAGATACCGTACGCGCTCGTCGTAGGCGGTTAGTGGCTCGGACGGCTCGGGCCGCAGCCGCACGCAGAGCATGAGGTCGCCCTTGTGGTCGTGCAGCACCTGGAGCTCTGCGTACTCGCGCACAAACGCACACCAGGGCTCGAGAAACGCCCAGCGCCGGATCGACTTGCGCACGTAATACCGCGTCATGCGGCCGAAAGTTCGCTTGTCACGCCGCACAAACGCAGAGTTCGTCTGAGTCGGAGCTCCTGAACTGGAGCACTCGGGAGTACCGTCGCGAGCTCAGCCGAGCAGGGACGGCTGGACACTAAGTGCTTTGGAAGTCGCGGAATGAGAGAGAGAAGCGAGCGGAGCGGAGAGAGCGGGACGACGTTCGGGTGCTTGAGGGTGGAGGTGCTGGTGGTGAGGTCTCAACCGCGAGACGAGCTGTTGCACCTCTCGTTCGTGCTGGTCGTTTCTGCGCTCTGATTGATTTTCGGAATCGAAACGTGGCATTTATAATTGGACATGAAGTATTCAAACACTATGCAAGTGTCGAATTACTTGGCGAAAACGAATTCGGTTTGATTCGCGTCGGACGATATGGTCGTCACCTTCAAGCGCTTTGCAATGCACGCGGATAGCGATACATGCACTGCACTCGACGATCATCGCTGTCTGGCGGGCAGGCCAGCGAAGCACAATTTGAGAGCGCGCGCACTGACGGCGCGAAAGCAGATTTGTTATGATTTGTTATCGATGTTGTTCAGTCGAGTTACGTCATTCGAATCAGATGGTTACGAGTTGACATCCAGTTTTTGCTCAAACGACAAAGCTTTGAAACAGTGGAAAAGCTTGGACATGTGCATTGATATGGCTAAGGAAGTGTCGAATGAGTCTATCGTCTCGAGCAGATCTTCGCGAGCGTCCTGGTCTTGTCGGTCGCGATGAGCGTGATCGAGCCCATGGTCGCGACGCAGTCGAGGCGCTTGACAAAGAGGTTGACATAATTTATGACTTTTTCGGTGTTGTGACAGGAGACAACGACACCGGAGCTCATTTGCGTCGTCCACCAGCTCTTGCTCCCAGCCTTCCGCTCGTCCCGCCAGAATAATGGGCGACTCGGACCTCTGGCGCGCTGACGGCAGCTTCCGCGGCATCCAGAGCAGCGGCAGTGGCGGTGGCGGTGGCCGTGGCCCGCAGTTCACACGCGTGATCCAGGCGACATCGTGCACTGTCGTGCACAACGTCGCCGTCATGGCGCTGCCGCTTGGCCTCCATGCCGTGTTCTTGTGGAACGAGCGCAAGTGGTTCCGGATGACGCTCTACCCGGACGCGACCTCCATCCCGCCCAACCAAACAGGCCAAGTGCTCTCGGTCGGCCACCTTCGGTCGTTCATGACGGAGGAGCCTACCAACGCCAGCTTCTTGCTCCATTTCGGCGACGCTGCAGTCGCGGAAGACATGCTGTGGCCAGCGACCGTGTGCTCCGAGCTGTTCTTTGGAGCTTGCGAGTCTTCATTAACCACGGAGGAGGACACCATGCGAGGAGGAGCGACACGCCCGACGACACTGGTAACTCTCGAGTTTGCGCCAGTGAACGTGCGACCAACCGACTTGACGACGCTTCTCCACAGTATCGTTGCACTGGTACAGAAGCTCGGTATCGGCGGAGATGATACTCAGCGTCGCGTCTCTGGCGTCCACTTGCATGGCGTCAAGTTGCAGCTTCATAGCCTCGAAATCACGACAGCCGTTGCAACGCTACTGACGACGCTCACGGACCTTGGTGTCGACGTCCTGACCCTCGCAGTGACGCTGCGAGAGAGCGACGTCTCGCTTGGACGCTGCTCACGACTCGCCCAAGGCCGCTTCTTTCGTGCGATCGCACGCACGCGGTCGTCGCTCGAAGTGCTCACGGTCTTGGGCGCTCGCATGGACGTCGCCCAGGTCGCTGGGCTCGCGACAGCGCTTGCGACTACACAGACGCACGTTCGGACGCTCGAACTCTTTGCTGTCTTTAGCGATGCGTCGAGTGCGACGAGGGTGGTCAAGTGGATGTGGCTCGCGTACGCACTCTTTAGCTGCGACTCGACACTCGTGCTCGACAAGCTCTGTCTCAACAGCCACCACCTGCGTGCGAACGACGTCGCCGCTATGATTGCAGTCCTGCGGTCGCCAGACCCGGTACGAGAGCTGCTGTCCAGGGCAGCGGCGCTTGGGGCGAGTACGAGACCAGACACTGAGATCCGCACTGTCAAGCTAGCGAAAGGCTCGACGCTCCGGCTCACGCCGCTCGACGAAGGCGACGACGACTGGGAAACCGACGCGTTCGAGCTCCAGTGCGACGCACAGCTGACCCTTCTGCGCACAAGCGACAGGGATGAGAGTGCCATGGGATGGACAAGCGTGCTGGTGCCTGGGTTCGGCGAGTGTTGGGTCGAGGCCAGCGAGGCCAATAGAATCACCACTGGTCGAACGACTACAAGGAATCGCATCGGTGCGGCCTCGCACAACGTCACAGCGCTTGCGTTCGCGTTCGACCTTGGTGTCGACGACGACTTTGTGGCTCTTCGCAGTTTGTTGCGTGCGATTGGCGGTCCAGTGCGCTCGCTGGAGCTGCACCAGGCGGCCGGACTCTCGTTTGCGATTCTTCGTGACGTTCTCCACGCGTGTCCGCGGCTCGAGAACCTGTACATCGAAGGCGTCGTGCTGAGCGACTGTGACGTGGCTGCGTTCATTGGACTGTACGAGTCGCGAGACTGCACTGTGTCGTCACTCACGCTGGAAGCGTACACGATCAGCAACCGAGCGCTTCAAGAGCTCGCGAACGCAGTGGCAGATCCCACTTCGGCGATCGCCAACGTGCTTATAGAACTGTACGTTGGCGACGCAGCGGACGACATCCCGCTGGACGCGACGACTGCGCAGGCGTTCATAGACATGCTCGCGACGCACCGAACCTTCCTGCTGCTTGACCTTCGCTTGCCCGCGTCGCTCCAGCCACGGTACCAAGACGACGTGAGGCGGTACGACGGCCAGTACGTGCCGATCGAGAAGGCAAAGCTAGCGTCAAGCGCCCGCTTGGCGTTCCTCAGTATCAGCACGCAGCCACGCTTCCACACGGTGCTTGCAGTCGACAGTGCTCTGCTCGCGCTGATCTTTGACTTTGCAGCGGAAGCGTTCACGCGGCGAGTGAACGTCGCATCAAACGGACTCTCGTGGAGAAGAAGCACCGAGTAGGCCATGGCGAGCGAGCTCCCCTCCCACCGTACAGTATCGTCACTCGTTCGTTCGTGTACCCGACCTCGTTGGTCGCACGTGGTTATCCACCCCCACTCCCTCCTAAAACCTGACGAGCTTCACGATGCGCTGCGTTCGGAGCGCTGCAAAGTGGAAGATCAGCGACAGAACGTGCCGATCCAGTCTCGACGTATCGGCTGTGGTGGTCGAAGAGGAGGAGGACGAGGAGCCAGAGCTGTACCGCCGAGCTCGCTTCCGAGCGCGACAACCGTCAGCGTCTCCGTCTTCACGTGAACTCCTCACGCCGTCAAAGACGACGCTGAGAAACGCCAGGCGACAAGCGAGTGGCATGTGCTCTCGAAGCACTGGAAGCGCTTGACCGTGGAACTCGCTAAAGAGCGGGAGGAAGTTGTCGTACAGCGCGCTCTCGACATAGAGTTCAACGTACGCGAGCTTCCTGTTCGTCTCGAGCATCGCCAACAGCGCCACCAAGTTCGACTCGTCGAGCGCAAACGACTCGACCCGCTCGCCAATGACGAGCTCGTCGAGCGTCTGGGCGATCGCTGACGCGTTCGAGCCGAGCGTGCGCGCAAAGTGGCTCACTTCCTCGCTCTCGAGCTCGAGTCCTTGTAGGCTCAACGACGTGATTGCGCACGCGGACATTGCGTACGCGTGGACAAGCACGTCGAGTGCGCTCGCTGTCACCAGGTCGATGCTGAGCCGCTTCAAGCGCGGACACGCGCATAGAAGAGCGACCAGCGTGTCACTCGACAACGCTCGCGCTTTCAGGACGAGAGTCTCGAGCGGCGCGCCGACGAGCAAGAGGAACGCTTCGAGCGTAGCCGCCGGCACCGCCCGCTTGAACTCCAAGTGCAGCGCTATGACCCGCGATCGCGTTGGAAGCGCACTCGTCTCGTTCTCGTCCTCCGAGCTGCCTAGAAAGTACTGAACGAGGTCCCGTGAGACAGCGCAGTGCGCGTACCCAGGCACCAAGATCTCGACAAAGTCGCTCGACGGCACGTCTCTCATGACGAGGAAGTGGTCGTCTGCGCTCAGCTCAAAGCTCCGGCGGTCGAACGGGTCGTACGGGTCAATGTGGACCCGCGTGCCTTTGCTCAAGAGGACCGACACGACGTCGACACCTCCGGACGTGGTGTCCGGAGGTGGTGAGAGACTGTCTTGGGTCTCCTCTCGTCGCTCCAAGTCGCTTGTATCAACCCGCAGCAGCACTTTTGCAGGGTACGTTGCGTCCACGATACTCGCCACGGCCGCTACGTCGTCGTCTCGCAAGCTCGTGTCGTCAATGTGGACGCTCGTGACCGCCGACCTGAAGTTGACGCGTGTGAAGAACGCGTACGCGACCCACTGCCACTTGATGTACCGCTGGTACCCGCGCGCTTCTGCAAACATGTCGCTCAGCTGGACGCTGTCGAGACGCCGGGTGGTCGCGAGAGCAGAGCAGAACGCACCAAACTGGTGCGCATCGACGCCCGGGCCTCGTAGCCGGAGGGTCCTGTCGGCGTCTCTCGGGCTGGCGTCCCCCCCACGCGTCATCGCAGTCACAAACTGGCCCATGTAGTGTCGCGGCGCCTTTGCGATCGCCGTGGACCCATGGAGCGACAGCAGTGGGACCGTGGCTCCGAGTGCAAACAGGTCCGTGAGCACTGCGAGCGTCTTCTTCGCGAGCTTCACGTGGTTCGCATTCAACCGCACGCTCTCGAGCGCAAACGGGAACGCGTCCGCACTCTCCGCTTCGTCCTGGATCGCCTGGACGACCTCGCGGACGCTCGTGAGGAACGGGAGGGACCAGTGGGGCGGGAGCTCGGGGGGCGAGAACGCAATCTCCACTGCGATGCGCGGCTGTGGCTGCGGATGCTCGGAGACGTCGCCTCTTATCTGTTGTATGTGGGCCAGAGCAGCTCGGAACGCGCGACTGAGCGTCGTGTGGTCGAGAGCGAGGAAGAACTGGTGGAAGAGTGTCGCGCCCCAGGAGATGTCGAGTGTCGCGTACTGACGGAACGCGAGCGAGAAACGCGGTGTCGCCAGCAGTGCGTCGCTCGCGTCATCGATGCCGACGACGCCACATCGCTGTGTCAGCAGCCAGCGGACCGACGCGGCGTCGGCGTACCATGCGACAGCAGCGAGGAGCTCCAGCGCTTCGCGGAGGTGCGCGATCAGCGGCCAGTTCGCGTCTTTGCCGTCGGGCGGCAGCGCTACGCAGAGCCACGCGCCACTGCGGCGCGTGCGCGAGGAGACAGAGTGGCGCACACGCGCGTCGATCGTCACGCGGCCCCGCAGGTGCGCGCACCAGGGCTCGAGGAAGTGCCACGACTCGCAGCTCACGTCCATATCGCCCGGATCCCAAGCCTTTTTTTTGTATGCTTGGGATTGTGATAGTGAAAAAACCCACGTAATTGTGATTGCGACCACAGTCAGTTCAGTATCACTTGATCATGAACAGCCAAGGAGGAGCGCAGGTGATCGAGTCCGGCTCTGCATCCACGAGCACTCGCCTCTGGACGACTGCGCGGCTGAGCGAGGAAGGCGTGCGACTGCGCGTCGTGTGCGTACACTCGCTGCTCCTTGCGGTTGTTCTGCGGTGCTTTGCTGACCTAGTGCCTGCGCAGGCTGACCACGACTTGCATGCGTTTCTGGTACTTTTGATACTTTTGGTAACTACCCACTCAGCAACTTGCTCGCGCACGGCAGTCTGCGCAGCCCACTGGACGTCAAGCAACTCGCACTGCAGATCCGGAACTCGGACTACTCGCGTCGCGTACGAAGCCTGAGGATTGCGGTGGCGGCCATTCATCCATTCCCTCCCGTGCCACGTCACTGATTGGTGCTCGATTGTCACACTTGTCATTGACTGGATGGCGACACTCCAGGGCTTTGGTGCGCTCGTGATCCGCTTCCAGACCCCGCGGGCGTCTGTGCTGGTGTATCGGAGCGGGAAGGTCCGGAGCCATTGGAGTATTACAGTAGTAAGGTCGCACCTGTGATGATGATCAAGGACAGCGTTGACTGACGGCGTTATGGATGATGGCACGGTCGCAGTTCCTCATCATCGGGTCCAGCAGCGAGGAAGGGACGGCGCAGGCACTCGACAAGTTTCGGTCGATCTTGAAAGTACGTCAGTCGGTCAGTCGGTCAGTTGGTCAGTCGGTCTGTCACCTTACTGGTGTGTATGTGTGACAATGCAGAAACTCGCGTACCCGTCTGAAGTGGCGACGTTTGCGATCGTCAACATGGTCGGGTCGGTGGATCTGGGCTTCAAGATCCGCCTCGAGGGCCTTGCAAGGGACCATTCGCGCTTCTGCACTGTACGTACTTGTAGTATAGGCAGCTGACTGCATGGCCCGGCATGGCGTCGATCGCATTCGCCTCTGCTGAACGCCGTATGGAGAAGAGTGGGGGCGACTGACGGGTGTTTCCTTGTCCGGACGATCAATAGTACGAGCCCGAGCTGTTTCCAGGACTGATCTACCGCGTCGTTGAGCCCAAGTGCACGTGTCTCGTCTTTGTGTCTGGGAAGATGGTCCTCACGGGCTACAAGGTACGTCCGACAGGCACCACGAGGCTAGATGGTCACACTAGGCTCTCACTCCCTCTGCACTGGATTGGGCTCGAACGTGACCACCAACAGACTCGAGAAGACGGCGACAAGGTGTTGTGCAAGATGTTCCCAGTGCTCCGGCAGTACCGGATCCACGCCCACGACTTCGGCTCCGACTCGGACAGCCCCGACGACGACGACATCGGCGCCAACAGTCAAGACAACAACGATGCCAGCAGCCTGGATCCAGATCTGTGACCACCTGCGCAACACGTGCGACGGCGCTTGCTGTACCAATACAATAGCACAAGAACCCACCACCATGTCGACTCGGTTCCATCTCGTCCTAGGCGACGGACTCTAACGCCTGTCGTGCGCACCCACCAGCGCCAGTCCTGAGAGCGCGTCGCCTCCTCCTCCTGTCGTCTCGTAGTGTATCTTCCTCCGTCTCCGTCTCCGTCACCATCACGCCACCCTCTCTCTCTCTCTCTCTCTCTCGTCCACCGTCTCTGCCCACCACCCACCCACTAGGCCAGGTAGTTGTACATCTGCGGGTTCCCCGGGTCGCGCTCCAAGTACTCGCGGTCAATGAGACTCTCGATCCGGCGCTTCACGTCCGCCGCCTTCGCTGGGAACTTGATTTGCGTAAAGATCTCGGCCATCAGCAGCGCGTGCGACAGCTTCTTCCGCGCCTTCATGATGCGCACAATCGCCGCGTCGACTTGGTACTGCCGGTCGCGGAACACGCGCTCGTGCGTGTCTTCGTTCTCTTGCTTCGTCTCTTTCATCTGGATCGAGTTGATCTTGATCCGGTACAGCTGGTTCGCGAACGCACTGTTGAACGCAAACGTGTCCGTGTCGGCCACGTCTTTCCCCTTTGGACTCTTCTGGAGCACGCGAATCTTGCCGCACGCGAGCGACTGGAGCGTACGACGCAGCTCGCCGTCCTCTATCCGCGTCTGCTCTTTGATCTCTTTGAACCCGAGCGTATGCGTGCTGTTAAAGCACAAGAGCACAACAGTCTGGAAGAGCGACACGACGAGTTCTTTCTTCCCCGACGGGAACGCGGCTTTCAAGACGCACTGCGCGAGCGAGTGCTGCCACTGGAGCTGCCGTCCTTGGTACTTGGACGAGTAGAACTTGTCAAAGATCTCTTTCAGCGGCACGAGCGACAGCGGAAGCGTAATGTCCACTGCTGCGTACGCTGGCCAGAAACCAGTCGTGAGCACTTGGACCTGCATGTCCGGCGCCTTTGGTCCGAGTCGCTCGAGCGCCACACTGTAGGTCATACGCACGGACACGAGCTGTGAGAACTCATTCACCCATTCACCATAAGCCCCTATCTCCCAGGCTCTGCTTTCCTCACCGGCTCGTCGCGTGCTGCTGGAACTGGGACATGACGTTCGACGACAGATCAATGTCCTTGAACATGCCTTCCAGCTAGACAAGACACGCACGCCCGTCCGTGTCAGTGCGTCATCGTCTTTCCATCGTGTCCCCATTGTTAGGATACTACAGTCCCTACCTTGTTGGTGAACGAGCTGCCGCACTCCGTCTTGAGCTTCGAGAGCATGAGTTTCTCGAGGTCGAAGGACGCGCTCTTGCCGACAAGCAAGCGCTTCGCCAAGTCTTTCTTGTAGAACGCTTCAAACACGTCTTTGCCTTGAATGTACCGGAAGATGACCATCACGCGGTCCAACAGCGCTTCGACTTCAGCTTCCGACCCGCCCTTGTTCCCGGTCCGGAGTTTCGCGTCCACAAACTTCGCCACGAGCTCCGCCGGCCGACTCGCACGGACGTTGATTGCGTACTCCATCGCCGACTTGACTGAGAAGACAAAGTCCGGGTTCGCTTGGAACGCCACACTCAACGCCGTGTCGATCTCGGCCTTGAGCGTCAGCACTTTCTCGACCAAACTCTTCTCTTGCGCTTCGTCCATCACCAACGCTGCCACTTTCTTGCGAATGTACTCGGAAAACGCAGTCTTGAGCGCGTCCACCGCGTCGACTCGTCCAAAGAGCACGTACATGCGCTGGAGGTCGTCGACGCGGCCGCCGTCCATGAGCTGTTCAAAGCCGCGCTCCAAGAGCGTTCCGACGTGGGGCTTCAAGAGCTGCGTCTCAACGACTGCAATCAGCTGCTTCCGAGTCGAACTGTCGAGGTAGTGGACGACCCGCGCGCTCTCTTCGGCCAGTCGGGTCTCCACGTGGACCAAGAACTGGGGGACACTGGCGGTTTCAACGACAGCGACGCCTTCGTCCGCGTAGAACCGCTCGGACGCCGCGAGGAACGGCGCTTCAAAGTCCGCGTGGTAGAGCTCGAGAGCGAGGAGCATACGCAGGAGGTTGTAGAGCTGCGTGCGACTCACAGCTTCGCCAGTCCGTTCGCGCTCAATGAGCTCCAGGAGACTGTCGAGGAGCTTCGCTTCGAGCGCTGGGCGCGCAACGACCTGCGCGCGCAAGAGGTGGAGACCCATGTCCCAGATCGACGCAATGTGGGGCGTCTGCATGACGTACGTGCGGTCGAGGTAGAGGAAGATCGTGCGGATGACGAGGAGGTCGTCGCAGTGGTCGGCCCAGAGCGCGTGGACCGCGTCCAAGAACATGGTCGTGTCCCCCGTGGCGTGCGCCAGCTGCTCCACGCGCGCACAAATGAACGTCGCACACGTGTCTTCTAGGCGCTTGTAGAGACTGCGGATGGGACACAAGTAGTCCTTATGTCAGTACACTCGCCTCGATTCTCTACTGGCAATCGCCCATGGAACGCACCGTGCGGCCATCTTCCACGTGCACATGTCCTCGACTGCGCGGTAGAGTTCTTCTCGGCTAAGTGCGGTCGGCTGTTTGCGCAGCACTGCTGCGAGTGCAGCAGCGAGCGTGCCCCACGTCTGCTCTTCGAACGCCGCTGGCAGAGCGGGCGCTTTCGTGAACGGTTTGATTGTAAGCTTCTTCTTGGTGCCCGTAGCTGCGCTGCTGCTGCTGCCGCCTGCGAGCCGCACGCTCGCGCCGTTCACTACGCTCTCGTGCGAGGGTTTGCGGCTCCGA
Source organism: Globisporangium uncinulatum (assembly GCA_023333755.1). NCBI lineage: Eukaryota > Oomycota > Peronosporomycetes > Pythiales > Pythiaceae > Globisporangium > Globisporangium uncinulatum. The sequence goes on along the minus strand of JAASFJ010000119.1, from coordinate 27,865 downwards.
AAGCCGCCGGTCGTGCCTGTCGTGGTCGCCATAGCCCTCACTCGTGCGTTCCCAACAAGTTTCTTCCGCTTACGTGTGCGAACCTACTGAAATGGGGGAATGCGAACCACGGCCAGGCAGGCGAACCGAACGACGGCTACTATCGTAGTATTCCGTTTGGAAAGGGGTAGAAAAAGAAACGAGCAATTTGGTAATTTTAACAAAGATAGTGTACCTTGTCACACAGGATCGGCCAAACCATTCTCAGGCTCCCGGAGCTCTCGAAGAGGTTGATGGCGGAGGACGAGCGCTGGGCCGCAGTGCTGCCCTGGTGCAAGTTCGTGCGCGGGCGTCTCGAGCTTGAAGAGCGCTCCGTGCGCCCTGACCGCTCGCTGCTGCGGACGCCGTGGTGGTTGCTCGTGACGCTGCCCAAGACCCGTCGAGGCGCCGGCGCTGCCCACCTCCCGCGCCTCCGTGAAGCGCTCGAACTCCTCGCGCTCGTCGCGCACGCCGACGACGCCGCGTGGCGCCGCTTGCTGCACGACGAGTGCGGCGTCTTCTTCAACACCCACGAGCGCGTCCAGCACCAGCAGCGGCTCACGCCACGCTTCGTCATCGTCCTAGACGACCACACCCGCGAGACTATCATGTGGCCCGCCACACTCTGTGGGAAGCTCTTCTTCCGGCTTGGCGCTGGCGCTCTCAGCGCTGACTTTCTGGCCGCACGCGAGCACGTGCGTAACGCAATCACAGGCGGCCGGCACGTAGAGCCATGGAGTGCACCCGCTGTGCCAGTCTGTCTCTACTTTGCTCCGCGTGCGATGGACCCGACTGCGTTCACCACGTACCTCCACAGTGTCTTGCGCGTTGTCCACGCACTGCTCGCGCACAAGCACAGCCGTGCGAATGCTGCCTCTGCTGCGCGTAATCATGACGTGCATGGACGCGACAGTGTTGACGCGGACGACGACGAGTCAACGTCTTCCTCGCTGGACCACCATGAAGACGTGTACCCGTTTGAACTCGAGTCGATCCAGCTCAACTTGAGCGAGTTTGAGATCAACGAGCCAGCTGCGCGCGTCCTGACCCAGCTCTTCCACCTCGCCGTCCCGATCGCGAGTCTCCAACTGCCGCTCAAAGCCTCGGACTTTCTCGACGACGACGAGTGTCCCCGCCAAGCGCTCGCCGCGTGCTTGAACGCAGCAGTCGGGAGCCGCGCGCCGTACTTGTACGAGCCAAACGAGGTCTCGAACCACCCCATACAGCCGCCTAGGACCCTCATTGAGACGCTCGTCGTGAACGACGGGAGCGTCGACGACCGGCGCTTCGCCGCGCTCTGCTCCGCGCTCGCGACGTCGACGCGCGTCCAGGAACTCACGCTCGAGTCTGTGTTCCAGTACGACAGCCTCCGTGCCCGCAGCGTCAAGTGGAAGTGGCTCGCGTACGCGCTCTTTAGCCACGAATCGCGGTCGTCGGTCCGGACGCTCGTGTTGAGCGACGCGCGGCTGCTGCGCGAAGACGTCGACGCGGTCGCGAGTGTGCTCCACGCTGCATTTCCAGCGAAAGAACTGCTCGACCCGCTCTGGTCGCTCGACGATCAGCTCCGAGACGCAGTGCGAGACGACGACGCACACACGGTCGTCCTTGCGAAAGGCGCAGTCGTGTGTGTCGAGCCCGTGTGCAGTGAAGCCGAGTGGCTGAGTTCGTCGATCGAGCTGCACGAGAGCGCGTCGTTTGTCGTGATGAACAACAACCCTGCGAGCGAGTACGTCGAGGTCCTCGTACCGGGGTACGGGAAGTGCTGGGTCCACCGCCACTTTGCGCCGACGCTGCAGACGCGACTGGACGACGCGGGCGACTGGGTGCTCGTGAACCAGTGCGGGAAGATCACGTCGTTCACGCTCGCGCTCGATCGCGTCGAAGAGAGCCAGGGCCCGACGATCGCTGCGCTCTTCCGGCTCATTGGCTCGGAGCTCACGTCGCTCACGATCCAATCGAACCGGCTCCACGGCGACAGCCTCGCTGTGATCCTCCAGAGCTGCCCAAAGCTCACGATGCTCACGTTGAACGGCGCTCAGGTCGACTCGATGGACGTGTTTGTGAATGCGTACGAGACGCACGCGTGTCGGATCGCGTCGCTCACGCTCAAGGACTTCCGCATCGACGTCGCGAGCTTCGCACGGTTCGCATACGCGCTCGCGGACCGGAAGCACCCAGTCGCACAGCACTTGCGGGAGTTCTGTCTCGGCTCGTACGACCGGTACCGGCCGCTGGACGACGACAGCCTGCGCGCGTTCGTCGGCATGCTCGAGAAGAATGCGACGCTCGAGTACCTCGAACTGCACATTGACAGCCATCTCTTTGACGTCTACGCGCCATCGATCCTTCGGCACCACCACTGTCTTCTGCCACCGTCCCGCGAGACGCCGATTCCGGTCGAGTGCCAAGCAGCGTTCCTCGATGTCTTTCAAGCCACGAACAGCGGCGGCCATGGGCGACCTGTGCGTCGGCTGCGACGACCAGACAGCGACGCACTCGCGCGCATCTTTGGGTTCGCAGCCGCGCAGCCCACGCGACTTGTTTGCCTCGTCGAGTACTGAGCGAGAGAGAACGAGGAGAACAAGAGAGGAGAGAGATACGACAGCTGAAGTGACATTGTAAAGACTGATGAACTAACTGGCTCAACGAGCATCCACACACAGACTGACTGCATCCAGCAAGTACAGTAGCAAGAAAGACTGCGTCTGCGACTGCGCACCGTCTCCGACCTTGTCGAACGCTAACGGCAGCTCCTCGCACGCACTACTTACTACTCAGTCGACGACGGCGACAGAAATCAAGGAGAACGGAGCAGTGCCGCACTCGAGAGCGACGGATTCCGAGATGCCAGACAAGGAGCCAAGGGCGAGGACGGAGAGTCCGATGGTCCCGTCCAGCGCTGCACACACCAGCAGCTACGGTGCGTCGAAGGTCGCGACTGGCGTCGGCGGCTTTGGGAGTCGATTTCAAGAAGCGAAGGCTGCTGCCGGCTTCCAGGGGGACGAGCTGAACCCAAACATCCCAAGCGGAGACGACACGAGCAAGAAGAAGACGAAGACGCAAGATGGGAATGCAGAGTGAGCATGAGGTAGCAGAGTCAGCTAGCTTTTGGACGACGGACAGGGTGGCAAAGTGGGTGAGTCAACCGAGGCGTTCTCGCCTTTCAAGCCAACGACAACGTATTGTGTGCTGCTTCACACCCGAGTCGGGCTGGCATGATGATTGTATGAAGATCAACGTGCGTCGTCCTTAGATCTTAGTTCTTGACATGCCGCTCCATGCGACAGCAATAACTCCGAATAAGTGAATGTGGGTTTCACCTCATAAGACTCACTTTACGCTGCCAACAAGCTACACTCACAGCGCTAGCACCAACTTGACTCGTCTCGAATGCTCTGCACTCACGATCACACTCACGACCACGCTCACTTGTGGGCAGCGCGGCCACCGCCGAACTCTGGATTGTTCGGATTCAGCTGGTTCGCGTGGTTGTCCATCGCGGCCTTGTCGTAGCCGCCGCCGCCGCTGATCGAGCCCGACCCACTGTCTCCACCGCGGCTGCTCACGTAAGCCGGGTTGTTCGGGTTCATTTGGTTGGCGCGGTTGTCCGTGGCCGCCTTCCCGCCTCCTCCGCCGTGAGCTCTCCCAGACATGGTCGCTCGCTTACTCGCTTGCTTGAATCCTTGCCCTCCTTGTGTCCTTGAGTCGCAAGTGTGCTACGTCTTCTTCTCCGCAAAATGCGCTCTGAGCTCCTCGAAAGTGCCGGCTCCGCAAGCGAAGCTTGTGCTTGAGCTCGTTCTCTCAGGCGAGAGAGAACAAGGCAGTTGAGATTGAGAAGCAGACGCCACCAACGCCTCGTTAACCATGTGATCTCCTCGTTCCCACCGTCGTACCATAACGAAAGCACAACGCACGTTGGCAACTGAAGGATCTTCAGCATGCGACGAAAGGCGGAAGCAGAGATGCAAACAAAGTTCCCATGAGATGACAAGACGTGTTTGTCAGGTTCGTCTGGATTACAAAGAAACTTGGGACTGATAAAGTTCAATCCGATGTACTCAATCCTTTCCTACTTGCACGCCTGCAGCTCCTCTCTCTCACCCGGACTCGCTCGTGCTCTCACTTACACACTCAAATCGGATCTGCGTGGTTGACGAACGCACTTAACGGCCAAAGAGCGACGACATCATCGACTTGTCTTTGTTCTGGGACTTGTCGGTGTCGTCATCATCGCCGTAGGTGCCGCCACTGCGACCACGGTTGCTGCCTTGAGTGTCTTGTCCCTGCGACGACCCACCCATCGCCTGCTTCACCTTCCCCATCATCGACGACGCGAAATCCCCTCCTTGGTTGTTGTTGCCATCGTCATTGTCGTTGCGACCCTTGCCGTAGCCGGTGCTGGGGTCTTGACGGTGCGGCTTGGAGCTCGAATCATCATAGCGTGACGAGTACGACGAGCCTCCCGATTCGCCCGAGCTCGGGTCCGAGTCGTTGCCACGCAGGTACGAGCCTGAGCCACCGTGCGAGCTGCTCTTGTTGCCGTACGATCCACCGCTTGAGCCAGTAGTCCCAGTGCTGCCGTACGAGCCGGTGCCATAGCCCTCTCCGCTGCCAGTCCCGAAGTAGGAGCTGCTTCCGCCTCCACGGCTCGACCCGCCCGTACCGTACGAATCGTAGTCAGATCGCTGAGTGCCACTTCCGTACATCGAGCTGGAGCCGTACTCAGCTCCGGTGCGACGACCAGACTTGTCGTCGTCGTCGTCCCCGAGGTGGCGCTGTCCTCCGTGTCGCTTCTCGTGCTTGTCGCTGTCGCTCGACGAAAACATCTTGGCGTGTTCACTGGCGGTCGAATCGGTTTGTGGCGGTCGGGCGTCTTCGTCGAGACTTGCGTTCACGATCGATCCGATCCATGCCGTTAGAAAGCAACGCCGAGGCTCGTCTTCTCCTTTCTCCAGTTAACGCACCGTCCCTCAGATGGAACTCGAACGAACTTTCACGAGCCACCGTTGGCTCGCCAGCAAACTCGGTGTTCTCGAGTCTGGGCTGCCATCGTTGGTGTCGCTGCCGCAGCTCGCGTACACTACCTTCCGCCCGTTGCCAGGCCATAGTTTACCCAAGTTCAAGTACCGGGAGAACCAACCAGTACTGATACTGAGGTCTTTCGCAGCGATCGAAACGTCAAAACGTTTCAAAAAAATCACGAATTAGAAAATCTCGCGATATTCAAACCATTTTAACAGAAATCAGGACCAATGGCAGCGTCGTCGTCCGCGTCTGCGCGCCGTGCCGCGCGCACAGCCGCCGTCACGAGAAGCGGCAGCGGTGATAGCGCCAGTGCCGCGCTGCTCTGGACGCTGCGCGCGGACCCAACGGCCGCTGAGAGCGCCACGAGCGCGCTATCGTCACCTTCATCGAAAATCACGAAAACCGCGACCTCACTCGAGAGTTCGCGACGCGGTCCAGGGCGTCCCAAGAAAGCAGACGCGAACGCTAAGAGCGCCGCCAAGTGGGACGACACAGTCACGTCGCTGTTGCTGCAGTTTCGCTACGCGAGCATGCGTGCTGCGTTCGAGGGCGTGCGCAACAACGTGGAAGTGGGCGAGTGCTGGATCCAGTTGGCGAACGAGATCTCGCGTCTCTCGGGCAAGAGCTTTGACTCGCACCAGTGCCAGAGCAAGGTACAGCTGTGTGGTTGAGTAGGTAGGTAGGTGGGTGGGTGGGAGAGGGGACGGGAGACTGACTGTGTCGAGAGAATGGATGGACTGCGGTAGCTCCGGAACCTCAAGAAGACCTGGCGTGAGATAACCAAGGGAACGAAGACCGCGGCAGTGTCGCCACTGTACGCAATGCTCAGCAAGTACCTCGGTCGAAGCGACGACAACACCGCTGCTCACACTGCAGCTGAACGCAGCGACAGTAACGCGGACGCGAGTGGTGGCGAGCACGGCGACCTGCGCTCAGGTCCCGCCTTTGGCGTCAGCCGCATCCTCCGCCGAACCGACAGCGCGTCGTCTGCAGACGACGGCGAGGACGACGGTAAAGACGCCGTTGCACCAGCTGGCGACAACGAAGAGCAGGAGCAGGAGCGAGACAGCGCTGACGAAGACGCGCATTCGAGTCACCGAGCCGACGACGAAGAGGCATCCGTGCAACAACAACAGGACGTCACGATAACCAGCGACGCTCGTGGCGCAGACGACGGCGTCGAGACTGACGCTGCGGTGGGCCACTCGAGTGGAGCCCGCCGGTCGCGCAGCAACTCGGACGACTCGCGAGCGTCGAAGCGCCACAAGCACGACTCAGTGCCGTCTCCACCGTCGACTCCGTCGCTGCTTGTGGACACGGAGGCGGTTGTGGCGCCAGCAGTGCGAGCCATCGCTTCAAGCAGCACTGACGACCGCATTGACGCGAGTCTCCTCTCGGTCGCGAGCGGGCTTCGAGCGATGGTCGAGGGCGTCGTCGCAGCGAACGAAGCGACTGGCGAGCAGACGCTCATTCTCTCCGAGCTCCGAGAGCACAACGCACTCATGAAGCGGTACTGCGACGAGGTGAGCAAGCAAACTGCGAGTCTCAACGCGCTCATTGAGCTCTTGGCTGCGAAGTTCAGCAAGTGAGAGAGGGAGAGGAAGACGGGAGACAAGAAAGACGTGGGGCGGGTTGGTTTGGTTTGGCAATGCATGCGAGTACTCGCTGTGGCGGCTGTGAGACACACTGAGTGTGTTGATCGACAGAGAGAGAGAAAGTGTGTCAGAGTTATGACTTTGCCAACGGCTAGAGACGCGTGCGTGTCCATGTGAGGGTCGAGGGCTTGACGAACTGACACACAGACCGGACTCATCAGAATGAAGTGAACTGGCAACAGAGATCGGGAACGACATCTTCACAACACAAGTGACGCCTTTGCTCCCACTCGTTCCTGGATCGGAAGTTCTCCAGTTACGTAGAGTAGCACACTTGACATTGATAGTTATGCCGAGCAAGGGAAGTCACCACACGCACGAGGCGGGAAAGACAGCTCACGAGACGCCAAGCCATGGACACCACCACACGCACGATACGGCGAAGGCTGCCCATGAGACGCCGAAGGCTGCGCTCGACCTTCGAGCGAGGCAGCTGAACCCGAACAACCCGCTGTACGAGTGGAACCGTCACGGAAAGCCTGATGAAGACCGAGTGGGACCTCCGAAAGCCGCGCTCGACCTTCGAGCGAGGCAGCTGAACCCGAATAATGCTCTCTACAAGCCCACGCACAATGCTGAAGAGAAACATGGCTGAGCTGACAAACCAGGACAAGCACAGTCAGTGGTTGTGAGGATCGGGCAGCTCAAAGAAATGCCAGTCGTAGGCGAATCGCGTGGTGCTGAAGTACTCGTATAGGAAGAGAGTTTGGTTCAGCAGTGGTGTGACGAATCATGGAGCGGGCGATTGACAGAACAATGCATGAAAAAATCATGAAACGCATTGCTCCATTGTGGTGCGTTAGTGGTGGTCAACGGTCAGCTCTGCGGCGCTGTCGGCTTGTACTGCACAGCGTGGCGCAGGTCGACGCAATCTAAGCGCACGCAGCCGAGAACGCGCTCAGGGAGCTCCTCCCGCGACTGGCCCTCGAGCACAAACGCGAGGTCGATGATGAGGTCGCGCGAGTAGCCGAGCAGCATCTTGCACAAGCTCGCGGCGACCATACTGCTCCCAATGTCGTAGTCCACCTCGATGTACTGCGTGCCGCGAAAGTACTTTTGGTACGTCTTAGTGCCGAGAATCGCTGGCGTGGTCCCAACGCCTTCGCGGATCGGCCACGTGCCTTGCACGACACGCGGGATGAGCTTCATCCGCTGGCTCCGGAAGCCGTTCGCGTCGTCCGAGCCGTGGAAGAACTCGTGAAAGAGTTTCGCAAACGCCGAGCTCTTCTTGGCCAGTGTCGCGGGGTCCTCTGGCGTAAAGTACAGGACGAGCGAGGTCTGCGGCGGTCCGGGGATCATAAAGTTCACGACCAGCACTTGCGTCTGGTTGTACGGCTGCGCGAGCCCACCACTCTCTCCGCGCTCGTAGCCAGCGAACGACGACAAGCCAATGTGCTCAATTGGCTCCGTCGACTTAAACAGCTCCACGTTCACGAGCCGGAGTGCTTGGCGCTCGGACGGGACCTTTGCTCGTGTCGACAGGTACTGGGGCCCGCGGACAAAGAAGCCGGCTGCGTCCGGCTCGCTCCAGAACTTGGTCGGCAGGCCGTGCTCGACTGCCAGGTCCGTGCGGAACGGCTCGAGGAGCGGGAACTTGGTTTCCGACACAATGAGCTGGCTGCTCGGCGACGACGTCGACACTGTGCTCGCTGGGTAGCCGCCGATCATCGTGCTGTCGTCTCCTGGGAGTGCGAGACGGCGAGGCGGATGCGCTGCCGCTGTTGCCGACGACGCGATCGCAGTGATCATCTCGAGAAAGTAGACGCCGTACGCGTGCGCGTAGTAGCACGAGCGAGCGACTGGTGTGTCGATCCAGCCTTTCGGGTTCATCTGGATCGTGAGCGTCACCCAGCACTCTTCCTCCACGCCCTCGTCTGCGTGCACTCGGGGCGAGATGATGAAGCCGCCGCCCATGACGCTCGCCTTCACCGCACTCTCGGTCGTCGACGATGGACACTTGGCGTGTGTCGTGGACTGGAAACAGATAAAGTACGACCCGTCCGGCTCCTTCCGCCAGTACCGCAGCAGACACAGCTCCCGCGCTTCGACGTAGAACGGCCACAGGAACGTCGGCGCGAGCTTCCAGTACACCACGTCGCTGTGGTCCCCAGGGTGCTCTTCGAGGACCTCCACGTCTTGGATCACGTGGTTGTTCGCAGCGCTGTAGAACGCACTGTCGGGCTGCATCAACATCTCAAACACAGTCTTGGCGGACGCAAGCACCTTGAGACTCGTTCGGAGCGCTGGCGGTGGCGCCAACGCCCCCGACATACCGTGCTGCTGCGTGCGCTCGACGTCGACGCGGAGGCGGGACGAGAAGTCGTAGAGCTTCCACGACGTCTCATGCGAGAACGTCGCGGACGTTCGGAACGTCTTGGCGATCGAGCGCGGGACCGTCCCGAACGAGCCTGTGCGGGCGCGCGTGTGACCCTGCGACCCAGTGAGCGACGACCCGCTCAGTGCGTGTCCTCTCGCACCCACGAACGGCGGCACAGGCGTCCGTGGACTCCCGAGCGTCATCATCATCATTGTCGGGTCATAGTCGTCCGGCAGTGCTCCGTCCACTTGGTCGTGCTCCTTGTCCATGTACCAGTTCAAGTACTGCTTCCACTGCTCCTCGGCCTGAGCAATGCACTCGAGGATACTCGTGCGCCACCAGACCGCCGTCTCGAGCGACTCGGCCGCGAGCGCGACGGGTCCTTTGCCCCGGCTCTGCGCCATCATCGCTCCAGCGGCGCCAGCACTCGCAGCCGCGGCAGCGCTCATGCCCATGCCCATACCAATCCCAACGCCCGCGAGGCCACCAGTCAGGACGACGGCGGTCGCAGCAGTCGCAGCCGCAGCGGCGGCCGCTGCTCGGTTCCGGAACCGACGGGACGAGACCTTCTTCGCGTTCGTCTTGGCGTCCACGTCGTGCTCGTTCACAGTGTCTGGAGAGCTCGGGAAGTCCAGCGAGATGCTACTCGCGGCCGCCCGGGACGGCGTAAACACTGGCGGCAGCGCCAGGGAACTCTCGACCACCGACGCCGACGCAGCGTCTTCCACGTCCTCGGACGTGACGTGCGCGAGGTGGCGGATGCGGAACGTAAAGAGCTTCTTCGTCTCGATCTTGCTCGGCGACTCGCGCACTTCGTCGACTGTCGTTCCGGGCCCGAGTACGTACCACCCACGCGGGTCTTTCTCGCCTTTTTTGCGAAAATAACACAAATAGTGCGCGCCATTCGGTGTCGACCGGATCATGAAGTACCGTTCGCGCCAGAGCGTAACGTGCTGCCCTTTCTTGCGCAGCCACCCTTCCATGCGGATCTCGTCGGCTGCGAACGGACCACTCAGGCCTGCAAGTGCGGCGCCAGTCAAGACGGAGCCGTTTGGGAGCGCGCTCGTTGACGTAGACGGCGCTGCTGGCTGCGCGCGTGCGGCCGCGAGCGCCACCACGCGGTCGCGTTCTTTGCACATGTCGTTCACAGCCGCCAAGAGCTTTGGCTTGAGCACTTCGCGTGCGAGCGCGTCTTCTTCCAGCGGCGGACCAGGCGTCTGCTGCAGCTCCGCGCGTCGCGTCGCCAACGCCTGCGCGACGTCGTCTGCGAACGCGCGCGCGTCGGGCGCGGTCTCGGCGCCGACACTCAGTCGCAGCTTTGTGAGCGCTTTTGCGAGCACTTTCTTGGCGTTCTCGCGGCTCGCGAAGCTCGCGGTCACGTAGTCTGCACACACGAGGTCCAGCAGCACGTCAAGGCGCTCATTGTCGAGCACGAGGAGGTCTGGCGGCGGCGCCATGCCCATCGCTGTGGCCATGGTGGCTCGAGAAAGCAAAGAGCTTTTGAGTGAGTGATGACGGTTTCGCCGAGTTCGGAAATAAGCGAATCTCTTTGTTTTTGTAAGAGCATACAGTAGAAATCGCAGCTCATATGTCGCAGAAAGAGAATAACATGCGTACTTTACCGGATGGAAACTTTGCCAAGTCCTGAATTCTTTCACAAAAATAAAATACAAAATGCCTATTTCATTTCAGATATTTGACTAAAAATAGATATTTTAGGAACATACTCTCAAAATCCCTATTTTGTCAAATAGCTGAACTGAAATAGACTTGGTTAAACTATAGTCTGGACACATACAGATCCTTCATAGTGAAAAAGAAAACGGATATACAAAAAAAGCAAAAAGAGATAACTACCGCAGCTTTCCAGGCTGCACGCGCATCGCACAAACACGTCGTCTTTGTCGACCTAATGGAGGTGGGTAGCGATGTGATGTGTGTGGAAGGTCTGCGGTCGCCAAGCGACGATGCCGAGCACACATGTGTTAGTTACGTAAACAGACAAGCAGACAACTAGCGTCGCTGCAAGTCGCTTGCTGCGCGTCATCGGCTGCGTAGACGCAGTGCGTCCCGCGTGGGCTGCTTGGGCGCGAGTCGGTTCGCATCTTCAAGCGCGTTCGTCCGCCAGTGGTCGTCCCGACGCTGCAACTCGAGTGCGAGCTTGTCGTCTATCGCACGCACTTCGATCTTGCAGCGGAGCATGAGCCGCTTGTTCTGCGCTTCAAGTCGCGTGACCAGCACTTGATAATGTCACCAGGTCACCTCTTCAACGCTTTCCAGTAAGTACGAGCGTGGTGACAAGCACATTTTTCCATTCAGATACACACACACTGGCGTTCGTTCGCTCATGTGAAGAACGTCATCGAGGTCTCGGGAGGCAGTGCAAACTCGTCGAGCAGGTGCAAATACGACGCGTACTGGCGCATCCACTCGCCAGCGAGCTTGTCCTGCACGTCCGCGTCAAAGAGCGCTAGGAACGCCAGCACGTCCTCGTCGCCCATTGCGTGCTTCATCCAGCCCAGCAGCTTCGCGACGAGCACGCCACACGTGCTCTCTTCGTCGCTCAAGTGGTGAAAGAGCGAGCTAATCGCGTCATACTCTTGCGGCTCCGTGAGCGACTGTGCGAGCACAGCTTCCACTGCCGCTTGCTCGTCACGCACTACTGCTTCCAGCTCTTGGAACAGCCGCTCAATCGCGTCGCCAAGGTACCGGCGCTCTTCGTGTACGCACGCGAGCGCACTTGCAAGCGCCTCATTGTATGCGTCGTAGGTTGTCGTGACTTTGTAGCCGACACCTGCCAGCGCTGCACGCTCGTCAAGCAAGTACTCTTTCAGTGTGATGACGTCGTGGACGTGCTGGTCAAAGACAGTGAGCCACTTGGCGACCGCGACGATCGCTTGTGGCGGAGCACTCGCGAGGCTCCCGGTGGCCAGTACTGCGCGCACACGCTCGAGGTCGTAGAGGACCGACTGGTTGAGCAACGCAAACCCGAGCGCAGTCCACTCGCACGCGAGCTCCGACTGGCCCCACGGTGCGCTGAGCCGTGGGAACGACTCGTCACTGACGTGGTGGCTGGGGTCGCTATCTGCTTCCAGTTGTAACGTGTTGTGGCGGCTCCCCGACGCCGAGAAGAAGCCGAGCACAGAGCGCACAAACGACGACGAGCGCTTTAGCTTTGGGTTCGCACCAGCTGCGTCGTTGTGCTTCTTGAGCCATGCGATCGTGTCGACGAGTCCGTTCTTTGGATGCGTCGTCCGCTGCACCTCTTGCATGCGGCGCTCGAGCGCGTCGAGGTCGTTCAGCTGCGCGCGGACTTGAGCGGGCGTGAGTTTACGACGTGGTGGCGGCCGTGCGAGTGTCTTCTTTGTGCCGCCAAAGGCTTCGAGGTCGGCCCACGCCATTGGGTCGTCGTGCTCCTCGTCATCGGTGGCACACTCGCCGAGCGATTCGAACTCTTCCTGGTTGCAAGTGGCTGTGTGGAGCGCCAGCTCCTTGGTCATGGTTCGTGCGATGGTTGTGGTGGTTGTGGTGCTTGGGTGGCGAATCTGCGAATGAGGAAGTTGGTCTCGAAATTGAAGTTGGTGCTGGTTCTTCTGCCGAACCGTCGATTCGACTTTGTTGTGCGCGATTGTTTCAGAGCATTCGAATGCGTCGATTCTAGGAGATGGCTGGGCTAGTGCCACGGAATGCGTCGAGATTCTCGATGTCCAGGAGTCCAAGACTTGCCCAAGTGGCAGCTGCCTGAAGCATGAGCGCGTCCATCGAGGCATACTGGAGCAACGTCGCACGTGGCCATGACACTGGGAATGAACATGGCGCTGGTTTCTTTTCTTGCTGCTGCGTGTCTCTGCGCCCACACACGAGAGAATTGAAGCCAACACTTTGACAGATTGGTGACAAGAGTACTGTTAGCGTCACCGACACATGTGGGCCACACTATACGACAAAAATATAAGGCCATGATTGACGACATCTCGCCAGTCGTTGATAGACGATAGTCGATCGGCGACCTCGACCATGAAGCGCAAGCTCGAGTCCTTCTCCTCTGCGTCCGCGTCGTCTGCGTTCGCATTCCAGCCCAGCGACCTCCGCCAGCTGGTCACCGCGGCTCAAGACGCCGCACACTCGAACGCCGTTTCTCCGCTCCAGCGTCTCGGTGGCCTCGATGCGGTCGCTCGCAGTCTCCGAGTCGACCTAGCGCTCGGTCTCGACGCCACGGACGCTGAGATTCTGCCGCGTCGCCAGTGGTTCGGAGCCAACTACGTCGCCCCCAAGCCACCGACGTCTGTGTTTACGCTCATGTATACGACTGCGTTCAAGGACCCGACGAACCTGCTGCTCATTGTGGTCGCGATCGTGTCGCTCGCACTCGGCGTAGGGGTCGGCGAACACCCCGAGAAGGACTGGATGGAAGGAGCGTGTGTGCTCGTAGCCGTGCTCGTGATTGCGCTCGTGTCCGCGCTCACCGACGCGCAGAAGGAGAAGCAGTTCCGCGTCCTCAACGCAGTGAACGACAACGAGAAGGTGCCTGTGGTCCGGAATGGCGAGCCCGTGGACGTGAACAAGTGGGACGTGGTCGTCGGCGACGTCGTTCGTATCGGCGTCGGCGACATTCTACCTGCGGACGGGCTCGTCGTCGAAGCCAGCGAGCTGCTCATTGACGAGAGTGCGATGACTGGCGAGTCGGACTTTGTCGCGAAACACGGCGACGAGTCTCCGTCGGTTCTGCTGGCTGGCACGCGAGTCATGGAGGGCTTTGGGAAGATGCTCGTGCTCTGCGTCGGTGAGCACTCTCAGTACGGCTCCATGATGACGCTCATCCGAGGCGGTGGCGCCGCCGATCGCGTCCTGCAGTCCCAACCGGCACTGGAAGACGGGGACTTTGTCGAACTACTGACGCCAAAGTCCGACGTCCTCCACGACAGTGTGAGTCTCGCGACAAGCGGCGACTCGGACCTCAAGGTGCACACTCCAGAGCAGCGAGAAGAGCGCACGCCACTCGGTCGCAAGCTCGACGAGCTGAACCTCTTGCTCGGCAAAGCTGGCATCGTCATCGCACTCACCGTGTTTGTCGCCATGTCGACGCGTTTCTCGGTCGAGACGTTCGCTGTCGACAAGACGCCGTGGCGCGCTGAGCTCTTGAGCGAGTACCTCTCGTTCTTCCTCCTCGCAGTCACTGTGCTCGTGGTCGCGATCCCGGAAGGGCTCCCGCTCGCAGTCGCGATTGCGCTCGCGCACTCCGTGCGGCAGATGCTGCGCGACCAGAACCTCGTGCGCCACTTGAACGCGTGCGAGACTGCTGGGAACGCGACGACGATCTGCTCGGACAAGACGGGGACGCTCACGACGAACGCGATGAGCGTCGCACGGGTGTGGATCCACGGCGGCGCGTCGTCGGCGTGCGACAAAGCCGCGCTGTTTCCAGTCCGTCGTGTCGCTTCGACGACGCCCAGTGACGTTCGTACTGTGTCTTCACCGTCGGTGGATCGTGTGAAGGTGGCGTTCTGCGAAGGGATCGCTCTGAACTCGACAGCAGAGCTGATGTACACGGAAAGTGCGGACGCGCAGTCGTCGTCGTCGTCCGGGAGCAAGACTGAGTGTGCGCTGCTCGAGTTCATTCGAGACTACGGCGACGCGGACTACCGGCTGCTCCGTCGAGCCGCACGCGTCGACCGCGTGCTGACGTTCAGCAGCGAGAAGAAGCGCATGTCGGTCGTCGTGCGCGTCGACGACGCGACCTGTCGCGTGTACACGAAAGGCGCAGCTGAAGCCGTGCTCGCGTTGTGCACGAACGCGCAGCACGCAGACGGCAGCGTCGAGCCGTTATCGCCTGCGAGTGCTGCGTTCGCGAGCGCCCACGCAGCGATCGACGCGTTTGCGTCGCAGGGCTTCCGGACAATCTGCCTCGCGTACCGTGACGTCAGTAGTGCGTCGTCTACGACTGTCGGACGCTGGCGAGACGAGGAGATCGAGCGCGACTTGACGTGTCTCGCGATTGTTGGGATCGAGGACCCGGTGCGGCCAGAGGTGCCGGATGCCGTCGCCGCGTGCAAGCGAGCCGGTGTCGTCGTGCGGATGGTCACTGGCGACAACGTCCTCACAGCGTGCTCCGTTGCGCGACAGTGTGGGATCCTAGACAACGCTGACGACAACGACATGGAAGCCGGAATGGCTGTGATGGACGGTCCAGCGTTCCGTCGCCGCGTCGTCGATGCCCAGGGCAACCTCGTGCAGTCCGAGTTCGACCGGATCTGGCCGTCGCTGCGCGTGCTTGCGCGGTCGTCGCCGTCGGACAAGTTCGTCCTCGTGCAGGGTCTCAAGCAGACGTGCGTGCTTGGCTTTCCCCAGCAACTCGTTGCAGTGACAGGCGACGGCACGAACGACGCGCCGGCGCTGAAAGCTGCGCACGTCGGCTTTGCAATGGGGATTTGCGGCACTGCGGTGGCCAAGGAAGCGTCGGACATCATCGTCATGGACGACAACTTCCAGTCCATTGTGCGGGCCATCATGTGGGGCCGGAACGTGTACGACGCGATCAGCAAGTTCCTCCAGTTCCAGCTCACAGTCATTGCAGTCGCCGTTGTGCTGGCGAGCGTCGGCGGCGTCGCACTGCAGCGATCACCAATCACAGCCGTGCAGATCTTGTGGGTGAACCTCATTATGGACGCGTTCGCGTCGCTTGCACTCGCGACCGAGCGGCCGACACCAGCGTTGCTCGAGCGCAAGCCGTACGCGCGCGACAAGCCGCTCGTGTCACGCACGATGGCCAAGCACATTGGCGGCCACACTGTGTTCCAGCTCACACTGCTGCTGTTGCTCACGTTCTACGGCGATACATGGTTCAGCGTCCCATCGGGTCGCACCGACCCTGTTGACGACAAGGACGACGCGGCGTCCCAGCACTTGACGATCGTCTTCAACACGTTCGCGTGGCTCCAGCTCTTTAACGAGCTCAACTGCCGTAAGGTCCACGACGAACAGGATGTACTCACGGACCCGATGCTCTGGGGGAACCGGATCTTCCTCACCGCCTTGGGTACGCAGATGGCGCTCCAGGTGCTGATTGTCGAGTTTGGCGGTGACTTGTTCCACTGTGCACCGCTGCGTGGGTCGCAGTGGCTCGCGTGTGTGGGCATGGGTGCGCTGTCGCTTCCGCTTGGCTTTGTGCTGCGGCGTGTGCCAATCAGTGGCGATGACGCATAGCGTGCGAGGCGACAAGAACAGTGTGAGCTGATACCGCGACACAATCGAGACATGTTCTTTCAACGTGGGACTGAATGGGGGAGTGCGACTGAGTGTGAGCTCCTGGGCTTCTTCAAGCGCTGACTGCGAAGCCGACCTTCCGTCCGCGCCCGGCGTGATTCACGTCGCCCCATTTGAAGACCGTGTACACGTTCTGCATGAACGGCAGCCCAAACATCCACCGGTCGTACGCCATTCCCATGATCGCAAACGTGCAGTTGTCCCCCACAGCGTTCCGGTGCGTGTAGTCGCGCTTTGTCAGCACGAACTGCGCGCCAGCGATCTGGATCACAATGTCCGGACCCGGCGTCGTGCAGTTGATCCCGTACCAGAACTCGTTCACTGGGTGCGCGTCGACCGCTTTCGCGAACGCTGCGACTTCGGCTTCTGGGCCAAAGATGGCGGAGAGCTCGGGCGCGATCTCTGCACGACGGAGCGTTGTCATGCTCTCGCCGTTCACGTGAATCGCGTCGATCTCTACCGTCCACGAGCGCGGATCGACGACGTCTGCGTACACAATGTCGCCTGTATAGCGGCGCGGGTCGGTCGCGCCGATCGTCAGGACTCCGTTGGATGAGAGCGGGTGGATGCTGAGTGCGAAGAGCGGCTCGTCGAGGACGCCACTGGCTACGAGCGAGTGGAACGGCAGCATACTTGGACTGTCGGGGTCGTTCGTCTCGAATCCGAACCCGAGCATACCGTCCACTCCGGTTGGCTCACCACCTATCATAAAGTGTGTGATCTCAGCAAAGCCCTGGTTCGGGATCGCAAAGTCACCGATCGTCACCGTGTCTTGCGATATGAAACCTCGGAAGAACCCGTCGTTGAACTCTGTGCCGTTCGCTGTGTACGAACTCGAAAGGGAGTGGTTGTAGTAGCGGGCATTCGGGCTGCAGTTGTAGTTTGAGACCCAGAAGACACTGGACGTCGAGATGAACATCCGGAAAACTTGTGGCGGCGTCCCAATCGAGACAAGGCCGATGAGGCCGTTGTCGCCGTACGTCAGCCCGACTGTGGTGCTCCCGCCGCTGCTGGGCACCTGGCTCGGGCTGGTGCCAAGCGTGGTATCCAGTGTGGGCTCCCAGACACTCACGTGCTTGTTGGGACGAGCGTCTTGCGCGGCAGCGAGTGGCCGAGCTTGAAGGGTTCTGGAGGAGGCGCCAGGCACAGGACGAGCTGCGAGACGTTCCATGAGCAGCAGCAGGAGCAGCAAAGGGATGCGGAGCGTTGACAGAGTCTTCATGTTGTGATGGAAGGAAGCACGGTCGAGGGACTCGGGAGGTTCACTTCACTTCGCGTCAAGTTATCGAATGGCTGGGGAGGAAAAGAGGGAAGGAAGGAGAGGAAGGCGGGTATTGATAAGCACACGCAATGGGCTGACAGGAGGGAGTTGTGGGAACATGGCGGGTGTCGTTGTCGAGTCCGATTCCGGTCTCTTCTGTTGAAGACTCATAGGGGGATCTTCATCACCATGCACCAGGTGTCGATCCAAAACTTTTTGGGCTTGGAACTGGAGCTACAGAAGTTCTGTAACAGAACAGTGACCCACTGGTAGTGTACTGTAATGTTCTGTAGTTCAATGTTTTCTTGCTAATTTCTGCTAATTTTTGTAGGCTGCATTTCAGTAAGGAACAATATATCAAGTCCTAGCGTCTGAAGAAGTTGATATTTTTCCAGTAGAATGTTCGATACAGCTGCCATCAAACTGTTGCAACATCTTAACCTTGCCATTTGTATGGCGTCCTCCCCTTTCTCCCCGACGACTCACTCACTCGTCTCGCAAGAAAGAAAAGCAGCTCCAAAGACAGCCATGGCGACCGAGCGTGACGCCGACCGCGTGGGGCTCGCCGCGCTGGGCGGCTTCGACGCCGACCTGTACGGCAGCAGCAACAGCACTGGCTACGCGACGACAGTCGTGGAGCCTGGCGATGACTCGGACTCGGAGGCCCCCGCTGCTGCAACTACGAGCAGCCAGCGGCGCTCGAAACCCACCGCTGCTGACGGACTCGTGGATGAGAACTTTGACCCGTTCGCTGCGGACGCGCGCGAAGAAAACGGCTCGGGACTCGTGAACACGCGCATCGCAGACCGCGAGAACGACTACCGCAAGCGCCGCTTTGAGCGCGTGCTGTCGCCAGAACGCAACGACGCGTTCAGTAGCGGCACAACTACAACCACGACGACGGCTGCGACTGCGACTAGCGGAACCGCGACGACGCGGTCGTACCGGGAGATCATGCAGAGCCAGCGCTTGGACGCAGAACGCAGCGAAGTCATTCGCAAGATCCAGCAGAAACAGGAAGACGAGGCCGCGATCCGAGCGAAACAAGACGAACAACAGGTTCTGCTTCCACCGCAGGCGAATGGCGACGAGAGCGGCGAGAAGAAGCGCCGCAAGCGCATGCGCTGGGACGCTGGTGGGAGTCAGGACGATGTTAGCAGCAGCACGGAAGCCAAGACGGACGTGGACGAGTCTTCCGAGTGGGACTCGGCCTCAGACGCGAGTATGAGTGACGCGTCCACCGCTGCGACGCCTGTGCGCGCGTCTCGGTGGGACGCAACCCCCGCAGCTGCTCCTATTGGCTCGAAGGGTGCAAAGAAGAACCGCTGGGACGCTACGCCAGTCCAGAATGCGCCATCAGCAGCAACGCCAGTCGCGAAAGCGTCACGGTGGGATGCGACGCCAGTGACGCTGAATGCTGGTGCTGCGACGCCAGCGACCGGCAAACGCTCACGTTGGGACGAAACGCCAGTCGCAGGCGACCGTCTGAGTGGCGACGCGACGCCCCGGAAGAGCGGACAGCTGCTGCTGACGCCTGGTGGCTCGAGCCTAGCAGCCGACCTGCTGAGCGGCGCGTTGACGCCGGAAGTCGCCCAGCGCATGCGATGGGAGCGCGAGATTGAAGAGCGCAACCGGCCGCTCGGAGACGACGAGCTCGACGCCATGTTCCCGCAGACTGGGTACAAGATCCTCGACCCGCCGGCGTCGTACGTGCCGATCCGCACGCCGTCCCGGAAGCTCCTTGCGACGCCGACGCCGATGGGAGCGACGCCAGGCTTTGCGATGCAAGCGACACCTGCGCGGGACGAGTACGGCGTGGCGCCTGCGACTCCGTCCGGAGACGGCATCCCGTTCATCAAGCCGGAGGACTACCAGTACTTTGGGAAGCTCATGGAAGACGTGGATGAAGACGGGATGGACCCCGAGATGGCGAAAGAACGCAAGATCATGCGGTTGCTGCTCAAGATCAAGAACGGGACGCCGCCACAGCGCAAGACGGCGCTGCGGCAGATGACGGACAAAGCGCGGGACTTTGGCGCTGGACCGTTGTTTAACCAGATCTTGCCGCTGCTCATGTCGCCGACGCTGGAAGACCAAGAGCGCCACTTGCTCGTGAAAGTGATTGACCGCGTGCTGTATAAGCTCGACGACCTCGTGCGGCCGTACGTGCACAAGATCCTCGTCGTGATTGAACCGCTGCTGATCGACGAAGACTACTACGCGCGTGTCGAAGGCCGGGAGATCATCTCGAACCTCGCGAAAGCAGCCGGTCTCGCGACCATGATCTCGACCATGCGGCCAGACATTGACAATGACGACGAGTACGTGCGCAACACGACTGCCCGTGCGTTCGCAGTCGTCGCGTCTGCGCTCGGGATCCCTGCACTGCTCCCGTTTCTCAAAGCCGTGTGCCAGTCGCGCAAGTCGTGGCAAGCGCGGCACACAGGCATCAAGATTGTGCAGCAGATCTCGATCCTCATGGGCTGTGCGGTGCTGCCGCACTTGAAGCACTTGGTTGAGATCATTGAGCACGGCCTCGTCGACGAGCAGAAGGTGCGTACGATCACTGCGCTCGCACTTGCGGCCCTGGCCGAGTCGGCGCACCCGTACGGCATTGAGTCGTTCGACTCGGTGCTCCGGCCGCTCTGGAAAGGCATTCGCCAGCACCGTGGGAAAGTGCTTGCAGCGTTTCTCAAAGCGATCGGGTTCATCATCCCGCTCATGGACGCGCACTATGCGAACTACTACACGCGCGAAGTGATGGTGATTCTGATCCGGGAGTTTGCGTCGCCTGACGAAGAGATGAAGAAGATTGTGCTCAAAGTCGTGAAGCAGTGCGTCTCGACTGACGGTGTCGAGGCTGCGTACGTGAAAGAGCACATTCTGCCCGAGTTCTTTCGGCACTTTTGGGTTCGGCGCATGGCGCTCGACCGCCGCAACTACCGGCAGCTCGTCGAAACGACCGTCGAGCTCGCGAACAATGTGGGCGCGAGCGAGATTGTCGCACGCGTGGTCGACGATCTGAAGGACGAGAGCGAGCCGTACCGGCGGATGGTGATGGAAGCGATCCAGAAGATTGTGTCGAACCTCGGTGCGACGGACATTGGCCCGGAGCTCGAAGAGAAGCTGATTGACGGCATCTTATACGCGTTCCAAGAGCAGACTGCGGACGACACGCTCGTGCTGCTGAACGGCTTTGGGGTCGTTGTGAACGCTCTCGGTGTGCGTGCGAAGAACTACTTGCCGCAGATTTGCGGCACGATCAAGTGGCGCTTGAACAACAAGCCTGCAAAAGTCCGCATGCAAGCTGCAGACTTGATCAACCGGATCGCCGTTGTGATGAAACTGTGCGACCAAGAGCAGCTCATGGGCCACATGGGCGTCGTGCTGTATGAGTACTTGGGCGAAGAGTACCCTGAAGTGCTCGGGAGCATCTTGGGGGCGCTCAAAGCGATCGTGAATGTGATTGGGATGACGAAGATGACACCGTCGATCAAGGACTTGCTCCCACGTCTCACGCCGATCTTGAAGAACCGCCACGAAAAAGTGCAAGAGAACTGCATCGACTTGGTCGGACGCATTGCGGACCGTGGAGCGGAGCTCGTGTCGGCTCGCGAGTGGATGCGCATCTGCTTTGAGCTGCTCGATCTGCTCAAAGCTCACAAGATGGGCATCCGCCGGGCCGCTGTGAACACGTTTGGCTACATTGCGAAAGCGATTGGGCCGCAAGACGTGCTCCACGCGCTGCTGAACAACCTCAAGGTCCAAGAACGCCAGAACCGCGTGTGTACGACAGTGGCGATCGCGATTGTCGCCGAAACGTGCTCGCCGTTCACGGTCGTCCCGGCGCTCATGAATGAGTACCGTGTGCCGGAGCTGAACGTCCAGAACGGCGTCTTGAAGGCGTTCTCGTTCATGTTTGAGTACATTGGCGAGCTCGGGAAGGACTACATTTACGCGGTCGCACCGTTGCTCCAAGACGCGCTCATGGACCGGGACTTGGTGCACCGGCAGACTGCGTGTACGACTGTGAAGCACTTGGCGCTCGGTGTTGCGGGGCTCGGGTGCGAAGACGCGCTCGTCCACTTGCTCAACTACATCTGGCCCAACATCTTTGAGACGTCGCCGCACGTGATCAACGCAGTGTTTGAAGCGATCGAAGGCTGTCGCGTCGCCCTCGGGCCGCACGTGGTGCTCCAGTACGTGCTCCAAGGGCTCTTTCATCCTGCCCGTCGCGTGCGCGAAGTGTACTGGAAGATCTACAACTCGCTCTACATGTACGCGCAGGACGCGCTCACGCCAGCGTACCCTGCGATCGAGGACGACGGGATCAACGTGTACCGCCGGACGTACCTTGAGCTTTGTCTCTAAGTTCGCACTCGTGAGGTTGGTAGGTACGGTGCTGGGTACTGGGTACTTACTGACGAGTAAGTACCTAGTACAACGAGAGAGTGAGAGCTTTTCAATGAGATACGCATGGGATGATCTTGCTCCTTTCCTTTCCATGCTCATGAGATCGGAGTTTCAGTATACAAATGTGAGGTGAGGCGCTCAACCACCAGTGACCCCAGACAATGACCCCAGCCATCTGGTGGACTGGCGACCTTTCAGGGACCCTTTTAGTCCGACTAAAAAGAGCCAGAGGTGCCAATGCCTCTACGCCATACAACAACTATATTGATGAAACCGAGGTACTCCCATCAGATGCCTCAGCAACACTCATGGTGGTCGAGGCTCTCACTTTCCAACCTGCGGACTCAGACACACTCACACCCGCAATCCACTCTTCCACACGTTCGCTTCAGCAGAATGCTCGTTCGGCACCTCGCGACGCTCACTCTCTTCCTCGTAGCGCAGGCCGCAGGTGGAGCTGCTGCCACACCACGCGACGTCGCCGTGCCGTCAGTGGACTTTTCCGCACTCCCAACGTCCGCAACCGAGCGCTCAGCGCTGCTCACGGCGCTCCAAGCCGACGGGATCCTCGCTCTCCGTAACGTACCTGGGTACGCGCCACTGCGCACCAAGTACCTCGCCACAGCGGCCGCGTGCGCCGTGACTGCGCGCAACCGCAAAGCCGCGTTTCTGCTCCACCGCAAGCTCTCGGACGGGACGCTTCGGTACACGATCAGCAATGAGTCGGGCGGCAAACTCAGCGACGCTGGCGACGAGACGCTCGCACACTGTCCTGGGTACCGTGACGTCTACCGTGACTTTAGCGGGCTCATTGAAGCTGCTGTCGCCAGCGTCGGGAAAGCGCTGGACGCAACGCAGGCGCTGCACATCGCAACAGGCTCGGGCGAAGCGCTCACGGCCCGAGAGCTCTTGGAAGAGTCAGTTCATCTCGACCACTTCCACGCGTATCAGGACGGTGCGACCCACGCGCATCGTCGTCAGCAGCTGAGTACCGACCCGTCGCTGCCGCTGTCGCTCGAGATGCACACGGACAATGGTCTACTGATTGCCATGAGCGCGCCCGAGTACTTTGACGTCGCGGCGTCAGGCGAAGTCGTCATCCGTGAGACCCGCCAAGAAGACGCGGGGCTCTTCATCCAGACTGCTGCAGGCGAGACTGTGCGGCCCGTGCTGGTTGCTGACGAGCTCGTGCTCATGCTCGGCTCTGGCGCCGACCAGTGGATCCACACGAGTCCGACGTTGCGGCCGGTCGTGCACGGAATGCGCTTCCCACACACGCTCAGCTACACGGACGATGCCGACAGTGGGACGCCCAAGCTCCTGCGTGCGTGGTTTGGCAAGATGGTGCTCCTGAACGCCGACCACGTGATGCCCAACACTGGGCTCTCGTACGGCGAGTACGCGAACCGCACGACGCGGTACTTGGTCGACGCGAGCGTGGACTACGACTTTGCAGCCGCTGCGTGTCCACGTACGCGTCGGCTGCAGGCGTCCGACAGCAAGTGCCTGACAAAGACGTGCACGCTCAAAGACGACGCGGACGCGAGCAGTATGGTCGAGTCGTGCCAAGTCACGTGCAACCACGAAGCGGTCGACGACGTGAAGCTATGCGAAGCGAACTGCGAGTGCAGCGTCGAGAGCGTCGATGGGCACCGGTGCTGGATGCTCTGCGTCGCGGACCTGGATACCGACGTGTGCCCAGGTGCCCAGAAGTGCAACAGCGAGTTCGTCAAGAGCAAGCTCGCGATGACGTGTGTCGCAGGCACGGTCGCGCCGACAACGCAGACGCCAGCACGGTCGACAGTGGCGCCGACAGCAGCACTGACGCCGTCGAAGACGCCGTCGCCGACGCTTGCGACGCTGGTGACAGCGAGTCCGAGTCCATCGACGGACGGCAACGCCAAGGTCGTGGCGGCGCCAATCAACGCGGGTAACACGTCGTCATCGCGATCGTCTATGGGCGACGACGTGTCGCTGGCCGGCAACGCGTCGGCTCCGACCCCGACTCCAACTCCAGCGAAGGACTCGAGCAGCTCGTCTGTCAGTGCGACGTCGCCTCTCGCACTCGGCGTCGCTAGTGTGCTCCTGTCCGTTGTGCTTGGGGTGCTCGTCGAGTAAGTTGGGGTTTGTGTGTCGCGTGTACTGCTTGCGACAGTTCCAGACTTATTAGAGTCAAGTCAATCGTTCAAAGGCTCTTGGTTTGCCAGTCCGTCCTTGACTGTTTCATGTTGTTTCAGTACTTTCGTATCAGTACAGGATGACTGGAGTTGTCTTGATCGATGTGTTGTTTCAGTACTTTCGAGTTATCCCAGGACATACGAGACGACAAAGAGAGTTAACGGCGCTTTCGATATCAAACGTGGTGTACTTCATCGGTGTTCAACCCCAGTGATACAGGAAGTACCATTGAAGTCAGTACATGCAGCACTGCGGACGTCTGGCTGTACCAGTACGAACTCGGAGGTGCGTCTGCCTCGCTTCGACGCGCTCTCAGCACCACACTTTCGAGAACTCGTGCGCTCCGCCACAGTGCGCGCGGGCCTTGGTCGGGAAGCACGTGCGGCAGAGATCAAAGTCAAAGCAGTCGCTGAAGGAAGGCCCAGTTGTTAGCACCCTGTCGCTCAGCCAAATGCACGAGGCTCTCTTGCGGAGCCACCACGGACTGTACGTACTCGCATGTGTAGTACTGGAGGTGCGTGTACGTGCGTCCGCCGTAGTTCTTGTCGCATCCGTCACTGGTACACACACAAAATGTGTACGTTGGCACCCATGCCTGTCCACACCACCACAAGACAGTAAACATAGCACAGGGACGCACCAGACAAACCCGTTCGCGTGGCCGTCACCCTCGTCATTGTCGTCGTGTCGACCAGCGAGTTTGTTGGCGCAGTAGCACACGCCAAAGCAGAGCACAGTCGGCTTGTCGGCGTGCTCAATCACCCGGACCGCCTTCTTCTTCTTCTTCTGCTTCATTGTCGCCGTCTTGGTTCGACCGTGGACCTCGACGGTGTCGTCCTCGTCTTCTGACGAGCTGCTGTCGATCGTCACCACGTTACTCTCAGTCACACACACCTCGTCTTTGCCTGGAAGAAACGCGTCCGGCAGGTCCCAGCCTGCAAGCTCGCAGATCTGCTCGACAATCTCGTCACAGTCGCCCAGCAGCGTCAAGTCGAACGCGCGGGTCGCATCAGCGGTGTCCGTGTCCGCTGTCGTCGTCTCTGTCCCTTTCGTTGTCTTTTGTTTATGCTTGTTGCTCCGGAGCGCCTTCTTCTTAAGCGCAGTCTTGTTGATCACCACCTGTGGGATGTGGCTCGGCAGGAAGCCGGGGATCTCCGCAACAGGCGACACTTTCAGCGACGTGCCAATCACGAGCAGCAGGTCGGCTTCGAGCCGGTCTTTCGTCACGCTCGTGCTCACGCGGTCGTCCAATAGCTCACCAAAGAACGTGATCTCCGGCTTGAGCACACCCCGACACGACATGTTCGCGCACGTGGGAATCTCCCCCGCCCGAATGACGTCCATGAGCCCAGAGGTTGGAACGCGGAGCTTGCAGCGCATGCAGCACGACCACGCAAAGCTACCGTGGCACGGGATGTACCGGGTCACACCGGCTGCTTCTTCGAGTCCGTCAATGTTCTGCGAGTAGAGACGGAGGAGCTTGCGCTTGTCTTGCAGCAATTTCAGGAACCGGTGGGTCGTGGACGGCGCAGACGCGTGCGCAAACACGTTCCGCACAAGCTGGAAGAACGGCGCAGGGTCTTGACGGAAGTACTCGATCTGGAAGAGACTCTCCGGCTCGGGCAAGTGCGTGTCCATGTGCTCGACCATGGCGTAGATGCCGTCTTTCGACCGGAAGTCCGGGATGCCGCACGAGACGCTCATGCCTGCGCCTGCGACCACGAGCACGTTCGTGGCGCGCTGGAGCACAGAGACAAAGTCTGCGAGCGACTGCATGCGCGTTGGCGGCCGCGTCGCAGCTGGGGCAAGCGACGTACTGAGTGGGACGCGGCCCTGGACGCACTGGAAGCCATACAAACACGACAGGAGCACGAGAGGGACACACCCGACGCCATTGACAAGTTCGTCAGTGGATCAGCTCCGAGCCAAAGCGAATACGATTCCCATCCTGGCTCGTGTCGTCGCTCTTTCCACAACTGACTACAAGTGAGTCCACACACCTCATGGCAGCTCGTGTTCCCAAGAACCGACGCCGACTCGAACGGCTTCCAACACCGGTAGTGGTACCAGCGCGCGCAGATCTCGCACTGCATGAACAGACTGCGCGAGACCTTCCGGCAGATGAAGCACGCATCGTCGCTTGCTTTGGCTCGGCCTTTGGCCGCACGAGGGCGGCGGTTGGACGTTTTGCGCGAGCCGCCGTACGTTGCATCGTCGTCCGAAGACGATGACTCGCTCGAGTACTCTGGGATCTGCTGCCCAGTAGAAAGCACTGCGTAGTCCAAGCCCTGCAGCTTGGCGCGGCGTGAGAGCCGCTGGCGCTCGCAGCTCGGGTCATCGCGCGGCATCTCGCCAGTCCAACTGGTGCTCTGTCGACTTTGACAACCACGCCTGCCAGCCTCGAAAGCTGCATTGTTTTTGGGATTACCGGTATTTCATAATGTAATTTCTACAAATAACGTAAAACACCAGATTATGGCAGGGAAAATGTCAAAACGTGTAGGGTTACCAAAAAGTATGTCAGTATGTGTATACCTAGCGCGAGCATCAGATATACCGGGCGGTACCATGCAGGTTCCAACTTTTTTTCTGATTCCAACACAGTTCCAACTTTATCCAGATATATCTGAACAAGTTTTATATGAATGTACAGAAGATTATCCGGAATAGATGATATATTTCTCGCGCTCCCGGCCTTATCGGACCTCCACGCTCGGGAGGAAGAAAAATCATGTACTGGACCGTGTTGCGTTCTCTGTTTAGAAAACCTCAGTCGCTGGGCCAGCCTACGCAGATACTGCTTTGCTACGCTCCCTCGATTTCTTCACTAGTATTAACCGGTCGATTTCTATACATATTTACTGTACATAAACGAGACGGATTGTTGGAACCTAGATAAATGAATCAGTCCGGATATAATACAAATATCTAGATAAAATATGATATTCTCAGTCTTATCAGGCGTTGGAATCTGGTGGATATCCTCCGATACCGAACCTGCAATTCTCAACTGTCAAACCCCTCCACTTACTGTCAATTTCCCGGATACATCATACACTATCTGGCGACAATTGGCAAAAGAAGCCTTTCAAAGGCAACTGACAATCACCGACCAACATCACAATTGCAAAAGAGGAGAGCAGCCAAAAGTCGGCATTTTTTGCTGTAGCAGAGCGGCGTTGTCTGCTCGGCTCCGTCATGGTTGGGGCTAAACTCTCGTTGTTGCTCTCCTTCCACCAAAAGAAACAGCCATTTATTGGTTTGCTTGTTTTAGTGGAAGTCTATTGTTAGGTTATATGTACCTCCTTTATGGCCTTCTCTGAAGGACGGCTCGTTGGCTAACCTCCTGCACCAAGTTGCTCTCCATGATGACCGATGGAGGTTGTGGAGTCCAATGCTTTTGTCGAATGACAGAGGAGGGAAGTTGTCGTGCAGCGGAGTACACATCGTGTCATTAGCTAACTTCGCTTATACACCTTCTGTTGCAATTTTGGGCGAGGTTGCACGTATACACCTTCTGTCCAACTTTACAAGGAATGCTACACGTTTTGTCGGTGTTTTACGCATACTGACATACGTTTTGGTAACCCTACACGTTTTGACATTTTCCTGATTATGGCATGCATCAGTTTTTGGCATGGCCATGTATTTTTACCCAATGAAACTATGCAAAATGGAAATTGCGACTACTGATTGGCAGAGATTTCGTTGCAGCAGTTTTTTGGCCAAGAACTT